>BHFT01015954.1:0-78421 GCA_004320025.1 Laticauda laticaudata | reverse complement strand
TATGCAAATTTGGGGCACTTTTGAGAGTGGATAACAACGGATGGAACATTTTCTCGTCCGCTGTGTCCTTTTTACATCTGTTTTGCATCCGTCGGCCGATGTGACAAGGGCCTTAAATACAGATAAATGGGGACATTAAGACAGGGCTAGTAGGCATGCAAGTGCGCTTATGCACGGATCCTTTAAGGACCTCTTAGGAATGGGGTGAGTCCATATTAGACAGTTTGAGATTGAAGCTGTGAAGGGTTGAGGCTGTAACAATGAACTTGGCTAGGGCATTCCAGGCATTGACTACTCTGTTGCAGAAGTTGTATTTTCTGCAATCAAGTTTGGAGTGGTTTATCTTGAGTTTGCATCAGTTGTGTGCCCCTGTATTATTATGATGGAAGCTGAAGAAGTCGTTGACATGCAAGATGTTATAGCAGACAATTTTGTGTACTATGTTCAGATATAGGACCACAGGCGGCGCAGTTCTAGATTGTCCAGACCCAAATTTTCAAGCCCAGAGTTCATAGGGAGTAGAGGAGTGGCATACTTTTCTTGATGGTCTGGTACACAATGCAGGTTAAAGTAATAAGCAGGAAGCCCTCAATTCCAAGGGGGCGTATTGTGTGAATCACTGCCAACTGAGAAATAAAGGAGAGCTGAATTTGTAGAAATTCCACAGGACAGAATCCCTGGAGGGATTCTTCCAAATCTTATGGATCAATCCATACACAGGGTGTTTGATCATTAAGTGAGATTGTTTCTTTAATGACAGGAAAACTGGTGCTCAGGAAGGCAAATATTTTCTGAACTCAAATACAAAAATGGACATCAGGATGAGATTCCTTCCCAAATCTTGTCCTGGTATCCGTTGTTGCATTTGGGTTCCAAAAATATTTGCCTCCCCGGGCACCAGTTTTCCAGACTGCAGCGTTTTCTTCCCCTGTCACCAAAAAGGCACAATTTTTAAAACCACCAAGCAACCCCATTCTTAAGCATGGAATTCCAACCTGAATCTCGTCCTGGTGTCCATTTTTGCATTTGGGTTCAAAAAATATCTGCCTCCCCGGGCAAAAATGGACACCAGGACGAGATTCAGGGTGGAATTCCATGCTTAAGAATGGGGTTGCTTGTTTTTAAAAATTGAGCCTTTTTGGTGACGGGGAAGAAAACGTGGTCAGGTTAGCAGGTTGTGTGAGTCCAACTATTTCCATGGCTTTTGACTTAGTGCAATGTGTGAATCCTGAGAAAAAGGAAACCAGGGAGAAAGGTTCACTACTTTTTGTTGTTGTTGCTGTTGCTAGGAATACTTGCAAAAGGATTGTTGTTGGTTGCGATGTCGTGTCTGACCCATTGCGACCCCATGGAAAGCATTTCTCCAGGCCTTCCTGTCCTCTACCATCCCCTGGAGTCCATTTAAGCTCAGCCGACTGCTTCAGGGACTCCATCCACCACCTCATTCTGCCTTCCCCTTCTTTTTCTTATTTTGCCATCAGTGTTTCTCAGCATTAGGCTCTTCTCCAGTGAGTCCTTTCTTCTCTTCAAGTGGCCAAAGTCTTTGATTTTCACCTCTAGGATCTGGCCTTCTAAAGAGCAGTCAGGGTTCATCTCCTCTAAGACTGACTGGTTTGATGACCTTGCATGCAAGGGACTTGCAGGAGTCTTCTCCAGCACCAGAGTTCAAAGGCCTCCATTCTTTGGTGCTCAACCTTCCTTATGCAAAGAGATACACTTTTAAAAAAATAAAACAGTCATAATTTCAGCCTAGATTGTTAGGTATCCCCAGGATCAGTTTGTGACTGGAGTGGAGGATCAGACTGGGTTCTTAAAAGCTAGGTCACATCGCCTGACAGATGCAAAACATATGTAAAAGGACACAGCGGACGGCCAAAAATCCGGGGGTGGCTCCATCCGTTCTTATCCGCNGGATGCATAGCAGATGACGTAGATGCGTAGCTGCATCCGCTTTCATCCTTTCTACATCCGTGCTACTAACGCTGTCTGTCCATTCCACGTCTGTTTCGCTTCCTCCCTGTGTCCATTTTCTGCTGGAGCGGATTTGAGTTGCGCGGATGCACAGCAGATGCCTAGCGGATATAGCGGATACGTAATGGATGATGACAGACGTATAACGGATGTTCCCCATGTGCGTAGCGGATGTATAATGGACGCCTTGGATACTTCATCTGCTCAAAAAGTTTTGTGCAGCTCAAAACTTTTTGAGTGGATGAAATCACAGTAGACAGATGCTGGACAGATAGAGAGTATGAATCACGGACGCAGTGAGTACACAATGGATGCATCGCGTTTTCTAATGGATGGCAAGCGTTTCTCTCCGTTTTACATCCTCTTTGCATCTGTTGGTACAGTGTGACATGGGCTTTAGCAAAAGGCAAACAACTGAAACAAACTCAAGCTAAACTGTTCCAAACTCTATTGCAGAAAATACGATTTCACCAACAGAGTGGTCAACCCCTGAAATGCCCTACCAGACTCTGTTGTTACAACCTCAACCCCTCACAGCTTTAACCACATACTATTTACCGTGAACCTCAACTAAGGCTCTTTAAGGGAACATGCATAAGTGCACCAGCCTGCCTACTGTCCCTAACTGTCTCCATTTATCTGTATTTACTCCCTTTGTTCTTGTTTATGTTCATACTTATACTTGTTATCTTGTACGTTTGACAAACAAATAAATAAAAAAGGGGAGAAAGTCCTAATATATCATGTGATGCTGCCCTGACGACACGAGTTTGACATCCCTGATTCTTTGAAGACCTTCAGTTCTTCACTGTCAAACACACATTCACTAATCATGTCTTATGCTAAATAAATAATGAACAATCATATTGTCTAACAATGCTTTTGTCTTCTTTATATGTTTTCCTTTTTCTCCTGTCATTATGAACTCTTTGCAAATTAGTTTACCAATATATATCTAGAACAAGCTGTGCCCAGTGTAATTCAGAGCTAAGTACCTGTCCTTAAACTCCTGTAAATTTGAGAAAAGTCTACCGCTTTGGAAATGCATTGCCCTCTTTAGCTGGGCTCAATAGGGATCCAAGTAAGAATTCTAAACTGTCAAAAAAGGGAATTAATTTACTCAGGAGATTGCTTTTCCAGGAATGTCAGAGTCTGTTAAATTAGAAATGGCCAACCACTTTCACCTTACTTAAGCCAAAACTGGGAAAGGTGAAAGACAGAGGGAGCAGTGCACTTAGCAACTGACCCTTTAAAAAGATAATTTCATTCCTCTTGTCAGCAAGGATAATCACTTTGGATTTCTAAAGCACCACAAAGCATTTTTTGAAAGCATTTCCTCTATCTTGCACTCAAAATGTCACCGAAGGTAAAGCATCTGACCATTCTGTCCCACTGATTTTCCTTTTTTTAGCAGCCATCATTTGTGCTGCTTCAAGGAGTTGCAAAGAAAGAAACACTGGCATGTGTGTTTAATCATGAAACACATATGGATACAGTCAAATGAGTTACTATTACTTCCAAAAAAAGGAACAAGGATCACCAGGCAGTAATCTGATTCTACTCCCAACAATGAGAGAAAGCAATCCTAATTATGACATTCGTTGTAACATTCCTATTTTGAAAAATAAAGTGTTCTGATCATATGTTTTTGTAAGAAAATATAACACAAATGCTTTGATTTGTGCACAGTCCTGATTATCTACACTATTGTGTTGTTGCAACATTTCTACTGATATACAAACAAGAACAAGTCTAATCAAGCTTATCCTTGCTCCAAGAACTCCATTCAAAAAACTGCTAGCATTTATCTACCTTTGAAGTTGGCCTGAAAATTGCAGCTGTTCCAGAGGGCAATAGTTGAAATGTTAAGAGACAGGGCCTTTCAAAATTGCTTCCCTGGAGCCCAGAACCTAACTAGATACTTTCTTCAACCTCATTCAGCCAGATGCTAAGGTCACTTTCAGCCTTTCTGTATATTTTAAATGTTGGCCTTTTAAAAAACTAATTCACATATGTTACTTAGTCTCTTAAAAGTGGATTCACTGCAGAAATTATGTAATTATTTTAATCAATATAACCCAATTTGAGATCAATGAAGGCTGGATTTTAAAAAAGCTTTAAAATGCATAGAAAGTTTTATTTTTAATTTCTAAATCATCAATTTGGGTCTTATTTCCAATGCTCTGAGTTTATAACTGAATTTGCTCAGGATGCAATGAAGTTAAGCATTAGAAGGACAGAATTGGGGAAAGGTGTAATCATGGTTTAAAAATTATCTCTGGAGGTACTAGCTATTTTTGTATTTTTCTCACTGGAGCCTAAATTGTTAATCTACAGCTTAGAAAATTCACTAGTACAGCTACAAAAATGTGTCCACTCCAACATCAACAGACTGTTGCCAACCTTTTAAATTATGCCAAATGTCCTCACAATGCCTACACTGGGATCAGTAGTAGGAAATAATTGGGAAAACTAAAGAAAATTGAGTAGCGCCTAAAACAGCACTGAGAACTATTTCAGTAATCTCAAAACATGAGAGTACAAGTAAGGTTTATAGTTGCAAGAAGTACAATTATTTATTTATTAGAAACACATTTACACATCTCAGATTTAAACTAATTGATATGTCACAAATGAAATACACAAAAAGTAAACCTTCCCTCAGTCTGAGCCAACTTCTTGATGACTTTGTGAACACATCCATGAAGTTTTCTTGACAACATTGCAGATATGTTTACTTTCTAATTTAGCCTATCTCCTATCTCAGAAGCCACCTTCACCTGCTTTACTTCCAAATTCAAAGCTGGTTAAGGACCACCACTTATTACAAAACTTCATGATCAATTGTTGTTTAATAAAACTGCAGAGGTGTAAATCTAGATCAACCAATATCACCTGTAGAGAATCTCCCCCCAAAAAATTCAAGATAGTGGTAATGAAAAAGAAACGTCATCCCTTTTATACATGTGTGCAATGCAAAAAGGGAAAAGCTTCCATTGTGACATACTTCTAACATCTTATGTATTTTTTTACATTTATTTAATTTCACATGTATGAATATTGTTTTATCTATTCATTTATATCTCTTTGTTATTTTTATAAATAACTCAAAACAGCAAACATACCCAATATTCCTTCCTCCTTTTTCCCTAAAACAATAGCTCTATGAGAAATTTTCTTGCTGGAAATATATATAATTTCCAAAAAATATAAAGGATTATTAGTTTAAGTTGTAAAAGTAATTCCTCATAAATTTTTACCTTTTTAATTACTTTTAGCTTGTTCTCTAACTTTGATTTAACCTTTGATCTTTGATTTGATGCTTATCTCTGTGGCTTCGGCCTAGGAACTTCCAGGGGCTCCAGGGATGCGATTGAAACAGTGTAACTGGTTCGGTGAACACACGCTTCATGTACATGCAGAGCATTTGCTACTGACCTCCAGTAATCTCTGTGTGTTAAATAGCTGATGAGCAGCAATCCACTGTGCTGCATGAATTAGCTGAGCTTGAAAACCAGGAAAGCACAGACTACAACTGAGGAGGGCAATTAGGCCCAACAGTTGATCATCAGAGTGAACTGATTCACTCACAGCTGATCCATGGAGCTATCAGTTTGCCCAAACTGGGCCAAACCAATAGAATCCCACCTTGAGTGGCTATCTTAGGCAGGATAAATGATGCCAAATTGCCCATGAAAGCTAGTCGTTTCTTTTTAACATCTCTACACATAAACATCTAATGATACATAGCATTATGCCATCATATTCGGTGGATACTACTTGCCAAAACTGGACACAGAACAGTGACATCACAGCTTTCATATTGTCATTGAGAAAGCTTTGTCACAGAGAATGTTTCAACTTGTCTGACTGGAAGCACCAATATCTAGTAAAACACCAATCTATCCTAGGATACAGAACATGTATAAAGCAGTGTTTTCTTGAAAGGGTTGTATCCTAGGGCAGAATCTTTTAGTAACCAATGCCCTCAGTTCTAATGTGCCTTGTTCCAGATATTCTTTCTTTCATTAAGGCAGACTAATAAAGAAAAAAAAAGCAAACATCTACTTCTTGTAGCAGTATGGTATGGTTTACAGATAGTATAAAGAAATTGTTGCTGAGTTACAACTTCCACCAGTACTCATCATTGATCTTGCTGGGCCAGCTTGCTTAAAGATGTAGCTCTGGAGAGCCATGGTTTCCCTACTGTAGGAGATGACCAGGCTGAGCCCAAGGGATGGGTCAAATGCATCATCATTCAGGAATCCCTGCATGCCCAGGGATCTGTCAGGCCCACCTTGAATTCCTTTCTATTGTTAACTCCTGTTAATTTCCCTTGACTGTTACTAGTTCAGATTCTTGTAGAGAGCTTAAGCTTACAATAAATCTTTATACACATTTGAACTGCCCGATTTCCCTGGTGCTTGACATCCCTGCTTGTTCTGAATAGCAAGAATTACTGAATGACTAGTGAGAACTTTGGCAAGAAGTGGATTTGACAAGGGACGAGAGAATCACTGAGGATATCTTGCTCAAGAGTCTTCTTTCTCAAAACCAAGGGTTGTTATCTTGTGAAATTATTTCCACATGCCTTCCACTGCATAAAGGAAGAATGGGTTGCTCACTCCACGGGGAGTTTAATGATGCCAATATATAGAATAATCTCTTTTTCTTTCTCTTTCTCCATAGATATCTTCTTCTTCTGCATGTGTGCTTTAGGTCATGAGATGGCAGCTTCCCAACTTTAAAGCTCAGCCCCCAAGAATTTAGCCTATTTACTGTACAAATAAATGGCTTTTATCTTTTGGCACTAGACTTTTTTTTAACCTGAGTCAGGATATTATTTTAATGAAATCCAAACCTATAAGGTCTCCCTCTGATTAGGATGGCAAGCATGACCAATTAAGTTAGACTTGGCAATAACACACATGAGAAATGCAAGCATGGAGGCTGTCTGAGTGACAGGAAAGGGAGCGGCAAGCCCAGCAATCTTTCGATCATAAGCATGGTTTATTTTGGGCAACATCCATTATGATCTGATCTCACTTCTCATCTTATCACAATGGGAACAGGAAGGGATCATTTCACGGCTCATTGTTACAGAGAAGAAATGTAACAAAAGTCAAGCTCCTTAACAATCAGGATTTCCTGTAAGGTTTTGCTGATATGTGGCATGGCCATAATTGAATAAGACAATCAGCATATTAAAATATTTTCATGCCAGCAAAGTGATATCAATTTGTCTTAAAATAATAAGTAGTATAACTATAGAGGGAACTCCTTAGTACTGTAGTGCTCTTTGTTTGAATTACTTTAATTGCAACCTCATTTTTGTCACTTCTAGACCCAAAGGTGCTTTTTCAAAAAGCAACTGGACTTTGTTTTTTCTTAAAGATGTTTTACTTCTCCTCCAAGAAATTTCTTTAATTCTGACTGAATGGTGGAGGATGAAAGGATTTACATTTCTTGCAGTTAACTGGTCATTAGCACTCTTTCTTTTCAGTGGTCCGCAGGATCACCTCAATACTGCAAATGGGTGTGCAATGATCAATGTTTCCAGCTCATTAAGATATCACCTATTTTCTGTTTACAACATAGTCTTTTCAGCAGCTGCAAGAAAGTTTCACATTCATTTGCATTATTCAGGTGACCCTGAGGGCTCAGATAAATCTCCAAGGGAGCTTAATGACTCTCAGAAAGAGTGCTAACAATCAGATGACTGCAAGGAATATAAACTCTTCAATCCTCCACCATTCAGTCAGAACTGAAGAAGCTTCTTAGATGAGAAGCAAAAGGTCTTCAAGGGAAAACAAAGTCCAGTTACCTTTTGAAGAAATACCTTTGGGACAACCATGACCTGGATGACTGACAATCTCTATAGATATGTCACTTCAAGAGTTTCCATAACATAGACTGACATAACATTGTATTAACTCCATTCATGCATATTGGATGGTTGCATCCAGCCAATTTTGCCACAGGAACATAACCTCAGTGTTGCTATGGCAATGAATGACAGACTTACTGGAAGTACCCATTGATTGGGTGGAAACATTGATTACTTTTCTGTTTCAATTTCAGAAAAAATCAAAAAGTTATTTCTTTTCCATCAAATTAAATGGTTAAAAAGTCCAAATGTTGATAACTTCTCAAAGAAAGAAAAAATGGTAAATTACATCACAGCTGAACAGCTATCCACTCACTTTGACTAAAACTATGCATCACTATTCTACAAAGAGCTGGTATTTTCTGTGACCCTCCTGAGTCTGCAAGTATTAGTTAGACTACAAGTAGTCTTCAACTTATTATCATGATCGACCTCCAAATGTATTTTGCTAAGTGAGACATTTGTTCAGTGAGCTTTGCCCCATTTATGATCTTTCTTGCCACAGTTGTTAAGTGAATCATTTGTTAAAATTAGTAACATGGTTATTAAGTGAATCTGGCTTCCCCATTAACTCTGCTTGTCAGAAGGTCACAAAATTATATGACTCCCAGACACTGCAGCCCTCATAGATATAAAGCAGCTGCTAAAACCATCTGAATTTTTAACACAGGACCATGACAATGCGACAATTGATGTAAGTGTGAAAAATGGCCATAAGGCACTTTTTTCAGTGTTGTTGTAACTTTGAAAGGTCAGTAAATGAAGTGTTGTAAGTTGAGAGCTATCTGTACATTTCATCATTGCAGCAAACAGGCAGCAGTCCTACTTTACTGATTTAACATTGAGGCACTGAAACCAACATCTTACCTTCTGATAATTTGGAGGACGTATGGACAGAGTTGGGATCCACGTCTTCATCAGGCTGGTAATGATAAAGTGTTTGAGACTGTTTGGGGGCTATCCAATTACGGTCTTCTTTCAAAGCAATCAGTGATGATGGTGTCGGATTAAATTTGACTTCAGGGAAGTTATCTCTTTTGGATTCCTTGAAATCCAATGATTTGGGTACTTTTAATTTCTGGTCTTTTTTCATGTTTAGTTTGATTCTAAAATGGGGATTTTCTCCTTGCTCAATTTTCTCATGGTTGATCGCATTTTGTCTCTCTGCTTCCAGCCCAATCCGGGGTGTCTCAGTTGTTGCCATGACTCCTTCCTTTAACACACTACTTGTCGTGATCATCTTATATCTTTGTGGTGCTTTGGTTGTTGATACTGTGCTTGTATTCATCCTGACCTTGCTATTTTCATGGTTGTTCCTGTTTTCCAGATGATTTAGGAGAGGGATATTTGTGTTGGTTGGTTGCTGCATTGCTGGGTCTGAAATAGAGTGAATCAGTGAAGGGGGAGTAACACTGCTTGTAAGGTAGTCATAATCCTCACTTTGTTCTTGGCCTATGCTCTCTTGTTCCAACTGTGTTGAAAAACTGTAGTACTTTTTGGGTGGCTCCACCTGAGTGGTGTCTCCTTCTGGTGCCTCTTGGTCGTAACTGTAGGGATCATCATAGTGTTGCTCTGCTTCCATGGTATCAGATGGATTAGGGGAGGTTAATGTAGATTCATTACAATCTGGGAGCTGATAGCACATGAGGTCACCACCAGAATTCGGGCAATGGCATACTTTGCATGTAGGCATGTGGAATGTATGTCCTGCAGCGTATTTCTGGTCTTCATGGACACAGCCTATTCTTCCACATTGGGGACATCCATCTGCTGGTAGAACAGCATCAATGCAATTTTGTGGAAGGTCTGGACATAACATAAACTGGCAGCTGATTTTACCCCCGCCTTTGGGACAAGAACATTCTGTGCTTCCAAAGTCGACCAAATAGGACTGTCCTTCAGGCACTTTTCCATTGACAAAGCCTACATTCACACAGTCATAGTACTGGTATCCTTCGCAAGTACAACCATGCTGCAGACAAGAGGCACAGCATTCTCCAGGCTCTAGAACTTCTTCAATGCAGTTTTCAGGCTGCTTACACTCCACCCCTGTACAATCCTTCTGTGCTGTTGCAATGCCAGTCCAAATAAGCACCAAAAGGACAGTGTTCATACAACGTAAGTGGAACATTTGGTGCCTATCCATAATCTTCCTAAATATATTTGGCAAGCATTCAGTTTTTCTAATCTTTTATGGGCTTCTTTTCCTTTCTTTACTACCCTCTTGAACTTCTTGTTCATCCAGCTCTTGGTCAGAAATATTTCCCTGGATCCTGTTTTGGAACTAGAGCCTAGGTTTATGAAAGAGAACTTTGTTAAGTACTATACTTCACACATATCCTAGTAAAATTAGATATATTTTTAAAAATGGATAAAGCTCCAACATCTGGAGACTGACATAAAATTAATCATAATTTTCATCCAAATGAAGGCACCAATCTTCAGACTACATTTTTAAAATTTTTTCTCTTACTTTCTTAAATTTCTTATTCTTACTTTTAAAAAAAGATTTAAGAAATGTCTCTTTATCGACTTATAAAACAAACACCAAGTAAAACAAAAAGCAAGTTTTTATAATGGTACTTCTTTTAACAGGTTTAATATTTTTGGGTATCTTTTTCTTAGTTCTAACTTTTAAAATAGTTCTTGACAAAAACAGACAATTCTTTCTTATACTGATCTTAGTCTGAATGTATTTTAGCAGTATATCACATTCTGTTTTCTGATGGAGGCATGAATGGCAAGATAGCATCAAAATATTAATTAGTTTTGAATTTGGGCCCAATAGAGTCTGAATTTAACTTGAAAAGTTGTATTCCACCAAAAAATTTTTTTTTCTCATCTCCAGTTTAACTTACTTGCAGTAAATGTCCATAGCAGGACTTCTGTGAAGCACTAACTGCTGTAATAAGCAAGCATGGGATGATATGTGGTCACCAGGAACCATAAGAAAGACCTGCAATGAAAGTAGCACTATTAGGAATCAGGAAAGTATTTTCTGAATGTCATTACATCTAACATGAGTGTTTATCACTAAAGTATTATTGGGAGCATAGAAGAGCCAAAAGTTCATCTGGTTTACTCTAAAAATCATTTGTCTTTAGTGTTGAACACAAAGCATTTCTTTGAGTCCTTTTTCAATCTTGTAGGTCAAGTGGAATATCGCTATTTTTATAAAGATCGGGTACTGTTACGTTCTTACTCAGAACATTTGTTATTATTTCCTGTGGTAGTCAAAGAATAAAGTAAATGACCATACAGCAACACATCTCAATAGGAGGTCTATATGTCATGTAGAGTCAGGGAAACAAATTATTTCTGTCTACCCACTGCTATGATGTTGAAAGTGAAACTCTGACCCTTATGGTTCTGGACATCTCTGTAGGAAAGACTGGCTCCATTGCATAACTGGGGAAAACACTGTGGCTATGCCTGAGATGCTTTCCTTTATCACTCATAAAACATAAAGTTACTATTAAAGTTCTTTGCAACAATCTTTTTTTTAATTTTCACTTTTCAATCATTGGACACCCACATAAGAATATATATTTAGCCTCAAATGAACATACAAATCCTACATACCAGCAAACAAACTTTGGTTTGCTTTAAAAGCTTCTATTTTTTTTCTGATTAGATGTGTATGTATACCTAATATGGCATTTCAAAAGCAAAAAAATTATATTCTGAATTGAAAATAATAATGATATTACAATTCAGATAATGATGGCAAAAAGCACGCACTTTTGTACATGAAGGTACTGATGATACATACTGGTTTAAGCCCCTTCCAAACCAAAATGTTCAACCAAAATTGACATAAAGACGATACAAAAAAAATGTATTGGCACACTTGGCATCAAAAAGGAAAATCCATTCACTGATCATTCTAACACAAGTTTCTCAACCTAATGCCCTCAAATTGTGTTTAAATTGGATTCATTGTCCCATAGGTGCTTTTTCAAAAGGCAACTGGACTTTCTTCGGGGGGGAAGTTGTTTTGTTTTGTTTTAAAATGTTTTACATCTTATCCAGTTCAGAACTTGGATAAGAAGTGAAGCGTGTTTTTTTTTTTTAAAGTTCAACTATGACCTGGATTCTATAGAGAATCTCCATGGACAATTGGACAAGTCTAGATAGCATTAAAGATCCAGGATGGCTGAATTTAACAGTCATCATCTCAGCTGTACCAATATCAATCACTGTCCTTCTCTGAAAGTCATGTGAAGAATATACGAAGGTAATCTCATAGCAAAATCTTCATATTGACATATTTACAATATTTCTATCTTCTCTCAATTCCTGGTATCTCTTATTAAGCCTAGTAGTCCTTGATCTGAACTGAACATGCAATTGATACATTTCAACTTATTTTATTCATGATATTACAATGCTATTTTTTAAAAACAAAACCCATGACGTCTAAGGACAGGAAGATTTCTTTTGTCACAAACATAAAAGATTTCCTACCCAAAGTTGTGAATGATTTAAACCCCAATTACAGTGATATGTAAAAAAAATATCTCTTCTACATATACTCTCAAAAACCTGAGAACTTGATATGCCAAAATGCACTTCCAAAATTGATCTTACCTGCTGATGGCCTTAACCTTTATTGCTTATAAAGCAATCTTTTTTTAAGTACCTGTATATCCCTGTATATATACCTGTATATCCCAGGTATATATACCTGTATATATATATTCATGTATAGGCTCATCTACAAATAAGTTGACCCTCAAAATATCATGAAGAGGATAATCTCCAGGTTACCCATGGGTAATCTTATTGTGCAGATTAAAACATATAAAGAAAGGATCAACTTATTTACAAGTGACACATTTTTTACAATTTTAGTTAAAAATCTAATGATCATTTATCCATGGATGAGCTGATACACAAGTATATCTGGTACAGCAATTATGGTCCTAACTCTTAATTTGTTCTGAAGATGGTGTGGCATAACAACAGTTACTTAAAATATGCTTTTAGGATATAAAGTATGTCACCTGATAATGTAGTAGGTCTCTGTAAATCAACCCTAATTAGATACATAGCTACAAAATTGAAAATGAGAAAAAGAGTTTCATTTGAGCTACTTCAAGCTTTGATTTGAATATTTGTTCATTAGCTAAAATGGGAACCATCACATTTTTACAGAATCAGGTAAAAATATAAAGAATAATCCTATGCAGTAGTGGTTCTCAACTTGTATCCACAGACCCTTGGATACTATAATGACATCACAGGAGGTCCATGAAGGATTGAAGAAGTGTTATGATTTAAATCTTGAGTTAAGTCTTGGGGGTTCATAGCCATAGTCCATGGCCACAAAAGTATTTAGGGTCCGTGGTGAAGAAAAGGTTGGGAACCAGTGCTATAGAGCAAAAGTTTCCAAACCCTTTTTTAAGTTCACATTTCCAAATAGTATTGCTACTGAAACGTATTCCCATGGGTTTGTCTAAGTAAAAAGAAGTGTTGCTTGAGAGGGTTCCGACTATACTCAATCTATTCACTCCAACCTACCTCCTTATTTGCTTATTCCGAGGCTTTCCTTCTACTAGCCATAGATGTACAGCTAGAAAGATAGATGGGCAGGTGGGCTACTGGGGGCTCTCAGGGACTCGGAGAGCCCCCAACAACCTCAGAAAGATAAGCAGCAAGGGAAAGCTCTTAATAGGCTTAATTGAACTGCTGTGTGTTCAGCCAAGAGCATTTCACACCTTGTAAAAGTGTTGCAAGCTAGATAAACAATCCATTCAGCACTTGCAAGGGAGAGCCATTGAGAAAATCAAATAATATAGCCACTAGAAACTCCCTGCCTGGACTCCAAAGAGATTAATTCCCAAATAATAAGAATCACATAACTCAGCAGAAACTCTACTAAGATTCCAAGATCCCTCTCATAGTCACTGCTATTAAGCCTGGTTTCACCCAGTCTTTTATTTAAGTATTAAATGCATGAAATAATAAATGACTTTTTGGTGTATATCTTTTTTTAGGTAATTGGGGCAAAGAAGCGACATCAAGTTGGTCACACCCACCCAGTCACATGACTACTGAGCCATGCCCATCCAATCACATGACCACCCAATCACATGCTAGCCATGCTCACCCAGACATATGACCACCCAGCCACACCCACCCAGTCAGTCATTAGAAGCTCACCCTTGCAGATGGGGTGTATTTTGTATTTTCAAGCTCTCTGCTGGTGGGCTCTACCACCAAGCCATACTTAGCATGATGCAGATGAATGATTAACACCTTCCTGAGATTGTGTAATTTGGAGAACCGGTTGTTAGAAGAAATTACTGGCCTAATCCTGTAAGGAAGGCAGGAAGGAAACATTCTGGTGTTCCTTACAGAAACTGCCTCTCCCTTGACCCTTATTACATTCTTGGCAGGACTGGACTTCCTATCTCAGGAACTTCTCTGGAGTTTTTTTTCCCTCCTTTGCTGGTACTTTGCTTGTGACCAAAGTTACAGTGGCACTGAAAAAAGTGACTTATCACCATTTTTCACACTTACGACTGTTGCAGCATC
Source organism: Laticauda laticaudata (assembly GCA_004320025.1). Lineage (NCBI taxonomy): Eukaryota > Metazoa > Chordata > Lepidosauria > Squamata > Elapidae > Laticauda > Laticauda laticaudata. The sequence goes on along the minus strand of BHFT01015954.1, from coordinate 64,023 downwards.
CCCACAGTCATGAGAGGCTAGGAGAGGAGAGGAGTGCCTCGATGTGAGTGATGTTGAGTTGGCCACACCCAGCCAGTCACATGACCACCAAGCCATGCCCACCAACTAAGCCACGCCCACAGAACTGGTTGTTAAAAAATTTGAATTCCACTCTTGGTGGGCAAATCTGCCTGGCAGTCTTGGAAAGTACTCCCTGGTTCGGGAAATCAGATATTTGAAGAAGCAAAGAAAGACAAAGACAATTAGATAGCAGAATAAATGGAAGGAAACACAAACTGTTTAAATTTCTTGGCATCCACTATGAACATTACAGTAGAACGCTGCAGACAAAATGTACTTAGGCCTACATACAAAGATTTCTTTTACCAGTATTAGAAAGACTGTTTTTTTTTTCAATTTCAGGAATGTATGAGAGCCAGTTAAGAGGCAAAAGCCTTCAGTCTATAACTGATTAAGGTCTTGTCCTTTCATGCAGCAGGACAAGCTAGCTGGAGGCTACTAATCAACTAATTAAAGACTCAGAGCAGAGCTTGTTAACTTATGGGTAGCACTTAAGGAAGTGCTGCCCCACACAGAGAAAAGCTGCTCAGGCAAAGTAAGTTTGTTAGACACTAAAACATATGCACACACAGGTAGACAATATTTGATTTTAAGGCTATGCTTTCTGAAAGGAAAACATGAGGACAAAGAAGACATCTCCATCTTTTGCCAGAGGTCTGATAAACCTACCCTGACACACTCGCAAAACCTGAGTACTTCAGTAGTAGTTTACTGCAGAGGTGTCAAACTTGATTTCATTGAGAGCCACATCAGGGTTGTGTTTGACCTCAGGAGGGCTGGGGGGGGCATGGGCAGGGTTGGGGTAGCCAGCTCAATGTCATTTGGCAGCTTAGGCTCTGCTTTCGGCCACAACGACTTCCCCACCCCAAGCTCCATTTTCACTGGCAGAGGGGCTGCAGGAGCTTCTGAGGGGCATACACCAGATCTGGCCCACAGACCTTGAGTTTGACACTCCTGGTTCACTGATAATATTCTCTGACAGATGACTTATACTAGTAGAGGTGGCAATCACAATCTGGTATAAATATGACACTGAGTCCAAGTCATGGAGAAAGAGACTGACATAGAAAAAAGGGAGTTTATAAGTCTGATATTGCCTAAAGTTTGGCCTAGCACTTTTTAAGTGTTGGCCAAGAAACCTTTTTTCATTTTTTAGACCTTTAGAGCTGCCCATTCATGCACATTTGAAACAGTTAATCCAAGAGTGCTTCCCAGACTAGTCCACTTTGAGTCTTAATTCAATGTGTAGAAAGCTAAGGTGAATTCCCAGTACACTGGCAACACTAGTGCAGAAGTAAGTGAACAAAGAAAACCTCTCTCTTACTACATTTCTCCTAACCAGCTTTAAAGGCTGATGACATTGAAAAAGTAAAGAGCTTACAAAGTAGACTCAGAGCTGTATTTAACCTAGCCCCTGAAAGGAGCTCCGGCAGACGTAGAGTCTAATATAGTGACAAAATTTACTACCCAGCACTCAGCAAGCTCCTTATACCACTCAGCCTTCCTTCCTCTTTCTCCATATATAGAAATAAAATGGCAGCAGTTTTGTTAACAATCCCAGAAGCAGAGAAAAAGCCATTCAATCAATAACCCTCTTTGAAATGCCATAAAACACTTCACAGCCATCTGCTTCAACCTGTTGCTTTGAAACAGATCCCTGCTTTGGCTTGAAAACTGTTGTAGCTAAATAATTCTGTTGAAATTTTCAAGGCTGATCAATGTTCAAAATCAAGCAACAAAACATCATACAATGATGTTTTGCAACTGTGTTCAAAATCGCTTGTGCCAGACAAAATGAAATACTGTAATCATTTGGGCTATCTTTTTTTGTCAAACTGAGGCACTCTTTTACAAGCTTTGTTCTCGTCTTAAAACCATGTGCATCAAAACTGAGCTTTTGCTTTATAGAATTAAAATCTAATCTTACCACAAGCAAGCAATCAGGGAAAAAAAAAACATTAACAAAACCTAATCTCCTGTGAAAGCTAAAACATCCTTCCAAAATATCAAAGTTCAGTTACAACTGAAATGCTGGGCACAGCAACCGTGCCAATTTGGAGGAGAGCCCGGAAAAATGAACATGATTCTTAAAAGCCGTATTGATGAAGCCTTAGGAACCCCAATTGACCAGGCATCTGATAAGAATTGCACTGCATTGAAACCCAGTTATTTGAACAGATGTGGTATAATTTATTCTAAGTTTAATTTTCTGGTCTCATTAGCAGAGAAGAGAGTTGTAGTTGGGGTTTGATCTTACACTTAATTGCTGCCTCTCTTAATTGTGGATAACTGGCACAGTATCCCTTAAGAAAAGTATTATATATTTTTCCCAGTTATCCAGAACTTTAGCAGTCAAAACACTATTTACCAAGAACTTGCTATTAATAGTAGAGCTGTCAAAATATGAACTCTAAACTCCAAATGACAAGCATATAGCATAAAGAACCTGATAACCTTGCTAACATCAAGTGTTTCTTCACATATTCTGGAGCTCATACTTAACTGATTACTTATTTGTCTATTAGCTTCACACTTTTTCTTTCACTGGGCAGCTAAAGAGACAGTCTTCCCTACTCATACTAAACGCACTTTGGGCTAAGGGAACATGTGGTGCAAAGTTTCTCAGTGGCTTCCATGGCTGATAATGGATTAGAACCGAGCTCTCCCTCTTCCAAGTCCAATAGCCTTAACTGCGATTGCTAAATAATAGTAACTGTTAATAATCACATCTTCATTTATTGCATTGATAAATATTTCCAATGATTTACAATACATGTAGTCCTTAATTAATGATACTATTTGGCGTCAGAAATTCCATCATTTAGCAACCATTCATTTACAATGGGGATAAAAAAGAAGCTTTACAATCAATCTTTGCATTACAAACAATTTTCACAGGTTGGAAAAGCAAAGGAAAGCTGAAGAAAACCATAAGCACAGTTGCAATTTCAATAAATGACCACTTTGCTTAATGACTAAGTTGCCAGTCCTACTTGTGGTTGATAAATGACAACTACCTGAACACAAATACTGGTAACAGAAGCTGTAAAATCATGGTAACTACTGTTCGTTAAATTTTAAGAAGATTAGAATGATTAAAAAAAACAAGAGAGGATGAACAAAGTGGATTAAAAAAAGATGAGGAGCAGAAGTCAAACTAATCATGAGGAGAAAATGGAAAATATTGATCTTTTATAATTTGATGCTCATCAGGTGCTGGCTGGTAATAGTATCATAAAAAAATAGAACATGTCACCACTAGCAACCATGAAAAACCATTAAAAATGATGTTGCCCCCCCCTTTCTGTCTCTTTGCCTTAATTGGCAAATCTGCCCATGATAATTTTTCAGAACTTCAAGCGCTGAGTAAAAGAAACAGAGTTCAGCAGAGATATTTTTACAGTATTTCATGTATTCCCATGTTCCTTTAAAACACGAACCCTACCTGATTTGATAACTTTGACGGGCATCAAACTAACCTCTTTGTATCTGTTTTCTGGAAGGCTACAAGGTTGATTCATCTCTGTGCAATGGCCTTCCATGCTTCCTTTGCTATAATCTTTGGAAGAGAAGGGAATGCAAATAAAATGAATAGCTTTCTTCTGCCATTAGAAATATTGTCTTTTGGACTGAGCTGTATTAAATAAATCATTTCTTCTTTTTTTAGTGCTTCTTAGTAATATATTTGAATGTTACCCCAGGCTCTATGAACAGCCAGTTGTTTTACCAAGACTGGTTGGGGGAAGGTGTCACTGAAAAGATCATACATCTGGGCAGTTCTCATGAGAACCTTCTTTTCCTCTCCCTGACATTGTTCAAATTAAATACATATTTCCAATGATGGAAAATCAGATGTACTCTTGAACTGGGCCCAAGGCTCACATGGCCCTTCTCTTATCCTCACCATTATTCTCTTCTGATAGTTACCTGGTGTATTCTCTCTGAAGTGAATAAAATTGCCCAAGATATAAATCATCTCAGCAAAAAGTTTGAGTGCACCACAAATGAGACCACAGAGTACAATTTGGGGAACGCAAAAAGAATGAGATTGTTGACAGAAATAGCAAATTGCAGCTATAAAACAAAGACTTGATAGCCTTCTCGTATAAAAGCCATAGAAGCTGGTGAGGATTTAACTGTGGATGTATTTGGAGCCTTCTTCAAGTCCTGAGGTGCTGGGAAGGGGCAGGTATTCCTTGGAGGGAAGAGCAAAGAAGCCCATGCCAAAGATATATACACTCTCTGATCACTCAAGGCTCAAAGATCATCTCAGCTGCAAAGCTAAAATATTATACTAGGCAACTGGGATGTACAAAGATGCTAGAGGCAGATGATCATTTTAGTGACAATGGTAAAGTCATTGTTTCATGCTGCGTAGGAGAAAGCAACAGTAAACACTCTTGAGTTTAGGGAGGAAGCCACATATATAGACAAGCTAAAAGTGATTGACAACATTGCATTGGATGATAGGCCCCTTAGGTCAGATGGAACTCAACATGTTATTGAGAAAGTACTGAGTTTTTTCAGAGCATTAATGGCATTTATGATCCAATTAAATTAAAGCGTTTGGGAAGTCTAGTTGTTGATATTGCAGTGCAGTGTAGGAAAGTCCCAAAGTACAAAGCCAGAACTAAAGAACATGGGACATAATAAAGCTTGAACATGGGAAACACAGTGAACGATTACATGAATTGACTGTACATTGACATCTTGGTCATCAGTGAATTGAAATGGACTGAAATCGGATAGCTTCAGTCAGAAGATCAAACTGTTTACTACTCAAGACATGAAAAACTAAAAAAAATGCCACTGCTTTCATAGCCAGAAAAGATACAGCAAAGGTAGTATTTGGATACAGTATAATCAATAAGCAAAAATTGGTAAATTGGACCTGGATAGCCCTTTAATATGACAGTTATCCAAATTTATGCTGCTTGTAGTTGGAGAATGGAATGCTAACATTGCAAATACTACAAAGGTTGTTCTGTTCTGCTGGAAAACAAAAATAATTTGGAGAATTAGTTATCTATTTTGCCAATCCAATGATTTCTTCATTGCTGACACATCTTTCAAACATCCCAGTGACACACTGTGTGTGTGTATACATACACACAAGTATCACCAGATAAACTGCACAAAAATCAAATTGATTAAATTATTAGAACAAGGAGGTGAAAGATTTATATATATTATTTTATTATATTATTCTAAAATTTACACTATTACAAAAATATTACAATATTATTACAGTATATTATTTTGATATTTATAACAAATATGTATCAAAATATCTTATGTATTATATAATGCTGATAAATTAATATTCGAAAGATCCCCTTAAAGCCAACTGTGTACATTACTAAATTACTATAATAAATTACTATAATTAAGGCAAAATAATCTAAATCTAACACTGACATATAGTTCAAGCTCTCCAACTCAAGGTTATTCTTTTCTGTCTCCTCTGAATTTACAATTAAACCAAGTTAATTCATGTGTCATTTTAGTCAGATCTCTAAAACAAGGCACAGGATTGATTCAAGGCTGAAAATAAATTCTGAAGAGATCGTAGAACATTTGTGTCACAATAAATTTTAGCTTAAGAGTCTATGTGGGGGGAAATAAATTACCCAAGAAACAGAATTTCTATGATGAATAGTAAAATGCTGTGCTAACCCAGTAACATGTCAATTGGGCCATATTTTGTTGCCTCCATATCAGTCTCCAACAGTTTAATTCCAGCTGTTTCAATCACTTTCCATATTTTTGAGAGCACAAAACTGATCACTACTGATAATGTTCTCCGATAAATGCATTTTAAGCCCATGACACACTGCACCAACGAATGCAAAGAGGATGTAAAACGGAGAGAAACGCTTGCCATCCATTGGAAAACGCGATGCATCCGTTGTGTACTCACTGCGTCCGTGATTCATACTCTCTATCCGTACAGCATCGTCTACTGTGATTTCATCCACTCAAAAAGTTTTGAGCTGCACAAACTTTTTGAGCAGATGAAGTATCCAACGCGTCCGTTATACATCCGCTACGCATATGGGAAACATCCGTTTACGTTGTCGTCATCTGTTACGCGTCCGCTATATCCGCTAAGGCATCTGCTGTGTATCCGCGCAACTCAAATCCGCTCCAGCCAAAAACGGACACAGGGAGGAAGAGAAACGAACACGAACGGACACACAGCGTTAGTAGCACGGACGTAGAAAGATTGAAAGCAGATGCAACTACGCATCCGTATCATCCGCTACGCTATCCGCTCTGCATCTGCCATGTCCATCTTCGCATCCACTACGTGTCCGCTTTGCTATGCTCCCCAGAAGCCCTGCGGACGTGCCATCCGCTTCCATCCGCTTTCATCCGCTAGGCTTCCGTTGAGCATCCATTTTAAGTCCGCTATGTCCTCCCCCATCCGTTCTTTTCCGTCTCTTTATTGCAAATTTTTGCCCCTTTTGAGAGCGGATAAGAATGGATGGAGCCACCCCCGGATTTTTGGCCGTCCACTGTGTCCTTTTACATACGTTTTGCATCCGTCGGGAGATGTGACCTAGCCTTTAGCCTTTGACCTTCCAAATACTCTCTGATTATTGAACAATATTCAATTTCCTAAGAAGGTCTGCCAATCATACCTATTGTCAGATTGGTTGGTAATCTTGTAATGCAGGCAAAGGTATATAAGGCACTTTTAAAAATGTAATCCCTCCCTGTATCACCCTCTTTTTCTTCTCTTTGTAATTCATGAGTGAGCTCTCCTGAGTGACAACTAACACTTTTCAGAGCAATTCAACCATAGAAGAAACTGATTTATTCCTCAACTTACTTGTGTTTGTTACATTTAGCTGTCAGGTAGTCAGCCACCAATAATGAATCAGATATCCTTCCTGGGATAATAGAGATAAGATCCAACAGAGTATCCACATATTTATCTGTTGTAAGATACCTCAGTGGATGAGAATATGGATGCTTTCTTGCAATGCAGAGAACAGAGAAGATCCATTTCACTATAAGGCTCAACTATAGTCTTGCTAGCAGAATTAATTAATGCCTCAGCAAGCCTTGGACTGGCATGTACTTTCCACAGTACAGTAACTCCCACCATAGAGTAACTAGATTTTTATGATGTCCATTTCTGATATGATAAAGTGCAACAGAAGTGTAACCTTTTGAAACTATATCTTTGATCATTTCCTGAATTGCATATTGTCTGGCCTTGATGGGTTATTTACATATTCCTTTAAATACCAAAGTGCCAAGGAAAGAATTTGAATCAGAAACTGCAGGAAGTTATTCTGATTCATTTCTGTTTCTTACCGTTATCTAAGAATGTAATTACAAAAGCAGCAGAACTGAATACAGAATAACAGAGTTGGAAGGGACCTGACAGGTCTTTAGTCCAACCCCCTGGAGGAGGGGAACAGGACACCATTGTAGACAAATGATTGTCCAGTCCCTTCTTAAAAGCCTCCACTGTTGGGCATCCCACAACCTCTGAAGGCAAATTGTTTCACTGGTTGGTTGTTCTTACTGTCAGGAAATTTCTCCTTAGTTCTAGGTTGCTTCTCTCTTTGCTCAATTTCCATCCATTGCTTCTCATCTTGCCTTCTGGTGCTTTGGAAAATGTGTTGAGTCCCTCTTCTTTGTGGCAGCCCTTCCAATATTGGAACATTGCTATCATGTCATTCCTGGTCCTTCTTTTCACTAGACTAGCCGTACCCAATTCCTGCAACCAGTCTACATAGGTTTTAGCCTTCAACCCATCACTCATTTTTGTCACTCTTCTCTGCACTCTATCCAGAGTTTCAATATCTTTTTTACATTGTGGTGACCAAAAATGGATGCAGTATTCCAAGTGCGGTCTTACCATCCTTTGTTCAAATTTTGTATGATGAAATTGTTCATGCAACCAAATTTCCTAGTTTGGCACCATTTCAACATAGGAGGTTTTTAAGAATGAACTTAGGACTGGAGTGTATTCTTAAAATCACAGTATATGCATCATCTTCTGGCAAAGATGTAGTTTAAAGTGCCCTTGAAAAACTTCCAAATCAGGAAATATTGAAAATATTCTATGTTTTGCTACATTTCAAGAGTGTTCCTAAGGAGAGATGAATAAAGGATTCATCAAATACATAAGGTGCAGCAAATATGTAAGATTCACCTCTAGAGGCAAAAAAAAAAAAAAGAATGCAATGAGGGGAAGATCTATTATGCTAAATCATCTTATTGGGTGTATTTAATGGTATACCAATGGCAGACTGAAATATAATCTAATCGATCACTTTTTAGGTTTTGAAAATTAAAAAAAAAACTTTTTTGTTTAAACAGCAGCAGGCTTTATATAAAATAAATAATAATTAAAGTTGATTTGCTTTTCAAAGCGGATTGTTATATGCTGGGGAAAATATTATGTTTGATAATATTATATTATAATATAATAAGCAAATAAGTGATGGATTCACTTAGAAAATACAGGTTGAAGAAAATCTGTAAACTTCAGTCTTGTGCTAAATTCACCAAACTTTGGATGATAAGAGACATACACAAGTTGATTGTAGCTTCAATTCAATTTACATATATACAGTATATATGGAATCAAAACATTTCCAAGCACTTATCTTCAAATAATAGCTTTTCAGATAGGTTATGCACACATAGTCAGATTATGCTATTGAATTTTATGTCAGGTAAGTTCTTAATGAGTTTGGAGTTTGTTTCCATTTTAACCCAGAACCATATTAGAATGCCTATTTTGGTTTCTTTTCAGAATTACAGATTATATTCTCTTTTTTACCACAGGAAGTTGCTGTGGTATTTTCTATAATAATTTGTGTATAAATTGATTCTGTATCAAGATGGTTTCAAATAAATAAAGAATAAAGTTGTGGTCTAATTCTGCAAATATTTTATCAGTGTAGTTAGAGTCAATAACATAAATTATATGTGTTATGTGCCTGTTCAAGTGGAGACAAGACAAATTTATTAAAAGGCAAAGAACTGGCACTTAAATATAAAAAAATGGTTTTCCTGCACATGAATCTTTTTCTTTTGCCCATTCTTCTTCCACTTGAAAGCAAGCTTTTTAACTCTTAATTATTTTCTAGAATAATATAATTATTATAACTCTTAATTATTTTCTAGAAAATGAAAATTATAAACACAGATTAATTAGGCAAGAGAACATATAATTTGTTTATTACAAGATGTGCTAATGGTCAAGCCATCTGCACATGTTATGCACAATCCATTGACATAAGATAACACAAATGAACACACATATTCTTTGACTTACAACCATTTGTTTAATGACTGTTCAAAGTTACAATGGCACTGAAAAAAACTGACCACACTTTTCCACACCTACAACCATTGCATCATCCCCATTGTCATGTGATCAAAGTTCAGATGCTTGGCACCTGGCTTGTATTATGACAGTTGCAGTGTCCCAACTGTCCAGAGGTTATGTGATCACCTTTTGTGACCTTCTGACAAGCAAAATCAATAGGAAAGCCAGATTGACTTAATAATTGTGTTACTATCTTAACAAAGAGATTCACTTAACAACTGTAGCAAGAAAGATGGTAAAAAAGGGGTGAAACTCATTTAACCATTGACTCACTGAGCAGCAGAAAATTTGAAATTAATTGTGGTCATAAGTCAAGGAAACTACAGGTAGTTCTCAATTTACAACCACAACTAAGCCCAAAATTTATGTTGCTAAGGAAGACAATTGTTACATGAATTTTGCCTATTTTACCACCTTTCTTGCCACAGTTGTCAAGGATGATTGTAGTTATGCAGTAGAAATAAGCACGTAGAAAATATTTGTACACACATAAAGAAACCTTTAAGATTATACTATTTCAGAGGTCATGTGCACAATGTTTTGCATATGGTTACAAGAGTTTTCCCATTTGCCTGAAATTGGATTTTGGTTCATTAAAATCATGTAATAACTAATGATCACAACAAGAGAAGGAACAGAAAATCATCCTCTGACTTTTTCTCAAAAACTGAACTCCACAATACATGTAAGAACACCTGAAATATCAGTTTACTGTATATACCAGTGGTGACTAACCTTTGTGGGTTCCTATGCCAAAAATTGTGCGCATGCTCACACTCACATGTCAGCAACCAGAAGACAATGCGTGCCCCCCCATGCCCCCTATGCATGCACGCATAATCCCCACCCATCCACCCCCACTGCTCCCATACTTGCACTGTGCCTCACAGCTGATTTTTGGCTGGTTTGAGGCCTTTTCCGGCCTCCCAAAGGGTTGCAGAAGCCTTCTGCAGGCTTTGCAGGTCGAAAACCAGCCCCATTTTGTCACTTCTGATATTTTCAGAAAAACAGGAAGTGACAAAACAGGACTAGTTATCAACCTGCAGAAGTCTTCCTCAAGCCTTTGGAAGGCCAAAAAAGGCCTCAAACAGGCCAAAAATCAGCTGTGAAGTGTGCACATGCCCAGTGATGTAAGTTTGCCTGCAGATCATGTGCCGGCACAAATGGGTCTGCATGCCATCATGGGTATATACCTATTGCATTTATTTTATAGTTAGAACTATATAACCAAAGCACATCAAAGTACTTGCATCTTGTGGCTAGCAAAAGAATTACCTGCCCCATAGTCAGAACCTCTTATTATCTTTGTACTCTTCATTACATTCTCTAATTTTTCATAACAAAAAATTGAATTAGCTATGTTTTGTTCAGTTTCTTTACCATCTATATGAATGAATAGACATGTTTAAAAAAAACATGGAAAAAAATCTATACCTTTTTCTAAGCAGATTATACACCAATTGCCATTCTCATTCATTCTTGGATCTATGAATTACTTAATATTTTTTCTCATTCTTACCCACCTGTTTATGTTGACGAACACAGTAATATTTTTCTCCTGAGCCACATTTGTTAGAAAGAAGAATATTTTATTCCCAACTTATTTCCATTTTCACAATTCATGGGAGTAGAACATGCCCTTACCATGAAACCTATTTGTTCTACAAATCCACAATAACCTATATGGCACCAATCCATTGTTTTTCAAACTGTATGTGTTTTAGCAGTTCCATTCATAATGGAACATATGTCTTCTTTTCCCTGTAGGCATTCATCAATTCCATTTTTTAAGGTCAGGTGATCTGTTACATTCTTCCTCTTTCTCTCACGTTCACACAATCTCCTCTCTCTTCCTTCTTCCCTTTATCAATTACTTTCATCATATTCCAAGTCACAATCTTCCTTTAATCATAATTATCTCTAGCTTGTAGATATTGGCCTCTACCACTCATTGTGGCCACAAAGGCAGTCAAAATCCAATTTTCTTCTACTTCAGGATCTCTAATCTAGCAACAGCACTTAGACTTATATACTGCTTCACAGAGTTTTACAGCCTTCTCTATGGAGTTTACAGAGTCAGCCTATTGCCCCCAACAATCTGAGTCCTCATTTTACCCACCTCGAAAGGATGGAAGGCTGAGTCAACCTTGAGCCTGGTGAGATTTGAAGGGCCAAATTGCAGGCAGTCAGCAGTCAGCAGAATTAGCCTGCAGTACTGCATTTTAACCACTACACCTCCGCAGTTCTTATCTACAGACTGTCATGCAAAACTGAGATACAAAAATGTGCTGATGACACACATTCAGGATGTTTTCTTTTTTAAGATTTTAAGAGAAAAATCCATAAAATTCCATATTTTGGGAAAACATATTGCATCTTGTGAATCAGGGTTTCTTTTAAAAATCTATATCCCTATGTTTCTTACACTCTATATAAACATTTAAGAGAGTTCTACTTCATTTGGATTTTTTTTTTCAGTTTAGACATTAGATAGCACAATTTTACTTCGAGTACCTTAATTAAGCAGTCACAGTTAATAGTGTTACACTAAAACCTCAACCAGTTTCCAACATAATGCAACTGTTTTTCCCTCTCCTGTTTGGCTATAGGCTATACATCTTTTCATTCTTCTGCTAATTTTGTTTTGCATTTTGAGTCTGAAGATGACTTTGCCTATTCTGAACAAAGAATTCCTCTTGAGAAGCATAGAAAGGCAGAGTTAAGAATCCTGAGACCAGCCCCTCCAACCTTCCAGATGTGCTTGATGTAAAATTGCAGAGCAGCAGAGCTCCTGAATAGATATGGCTGGTTGGCTAATCCCAACACCTCTGAAGATTTTTATATGTTACTATAAAGTACAATTAGTAGCAAACCATTAGTTCCACCAAGAGGGATTTAGCCCTTTATTCCAACCTCACTGATGAGTGCCAACTGCCATAGCAATCTGACAAAATTCAAGTACAATTACTGTTTCAATTTGTGCTTTGTTTCTAGGAGTGCAAACAGGTAGAACTGTGAATTGAACAAACATTGTCATCTTTCTTAATTTTTATGAAGATGGTCATAAATCCTACCCAAGATTGGCTGGGCCCAGATCACACATGGTGCTGTTCATTTGGTAGCATTTGTATAAAAAGAGACATCTTCTTTTATTGGTGGCTTGTGGCAGATGTCAGCTTTTTGCAGTCATTGCACTTTACTACTCTCAACAATTAGCATTCCAGTCCTTGATTACCTGCTGTTTTCACCTAGCTGACAAAATCAACATGTCTAAGACTCATAGTGACTGTTGAAAAAAGTTGGTGTATACAATCGAAATTCCTGGAAAAGCATCAAACTATTTTGTACACCTAACAATTCTGCTTTAGTTGTTTTTGTTTGTTTGTAAAGAACAGAACTCAGATTCTTCTAATTAGATTGAATTTATTTCATAGAATTACTAAGTCTTCCTTACAGGTGGGTGTAACCTGTTTAAAATTAAGAACATTTCATCAAAAAACAAAAATTTGCCTAAACTACCATGTTTACAAAGAAATAATAGTAATATCAGAAACCATTTTACATATTATAAATAAAGAATAGTGTTTAGACAATTTCATCAACTATAACTATAAGGTAAGGAACAATATGGAAATATAATAATAGGGTACTTTGATGGAATGGTCTTCAGGAAGCAGTACCTGAAGCAGGAGATATCTTTATAGTTGAATTAAATTGTATCTTGTTTTAGGATTAAAGAGGTGACCTCTATGATGTGAGATTACTTCTGGGCCAATTCTGTGCCTTATTCTGTCATTTTTATTATTAATAAAGCCTGCCCATTCTGGTATCTTTTGTGCTGGCTACTGATTTTGGGGTTACATTATGTTACTATTATGAAAACCCACCTTTAATAAGAGCTACAGTTTGACTCCTTGGTTAAATGTTGAAACCTAACATGTAGCTATGCATTTCAAAATAATGTATGGGATCTTGTACATTTTACTGTTGGCGTTATTTTCTTTTCCAGAATTGTCTTTGAGGCTTATCTATACTGTACAGATATCCAAAGGACCAAAGCTTCACATCAAAATTATGAAATCACATCACATTATTATGACACAAGCACTCTCTCTTTCATAGGTCCATGCAATGTACAAAAAGGGCAACAGTGCTCTCATCATTTTGCCCCTATCCTGCAGAAACAGCTTCACTCTAAACTTTATTCTTCCTAGACATCCAATAGTCTGAACTACTGTCCTAGGCATGCCTTTCAATTTTTCTTTTTTCTTTTTTGCTTTTCTCCACAAGAAACAGAGATCTTCCAGTAACATCTGGAGAAGCTATTGCCAACAGAAACTACTTTTAAATCTAGGACAGCTTCAACATTATCATCTCCATTATCATAATGTCATTAATCATTTTATATTGCTATATTAAATGTTTAAAAACTACATCTGGATGAACAAAATACCCCTTTTGCATTTTTTCTTCACTATTTACATAAAAACTTTGCCAATCATCACTCCTAAGCAGATTGTATCAATTAGGTAAGTATGGAAACAAAAATGTGTTCAGATGCATTTTAAATTTATCTCAGGGACATCATGATTTACTGACAATAGGGCTCACTACTTTTTCTTAAGGCTTTCATTTGTCTTCTATATAGCCAAGGGGTAGGGAGACAGAACCAGAACTTCTGTTCCAAAACAGAAGTATAAGGTTGGAAAGAATCTATTCATCAAAATAATCCTTTTTAAAAAAACTATTTTTTTGGCCTGAAAGCAAGAGTAAGACCACAATCTGCTCAGCACCAACTATTTACAACCATGCATTTTTTATTAGTACAGTACTGTTATTAGGAGTTGTGCAAATTACATTCTATCACATGCCTAGAGAAAATGTAATCCTTTATTTAAAAACGACAGATGCTTGGAGCAAAACACAGCTCACTTTCTTATTTATTTTTAAAATAGACCTATTATCTGTTGGGTGGGAGCATCTGAACTTGTCATTTTAAAACACTGTTCATTTGAACCAATTAAGAAGTTAGGGGCAATTGTTTCTATAATTAACTATATAGCAAACAATTAAAATTTGCTCATTAAACATTTTATAGTTTGCAAAAATCCTTAAGAAATCTGAAAAGTCTGCACATATTACATATAATGCTTACAGGCATTTTTCCATCACATAAGATAAAGAAATTGAAAAGAAGTTTGTGCAGGGAGGAAAACTTTGGTATATAGACTTTGCATTATTCTCTGATATTTTGTAACACATACCATCAATTTGAGTAGAGGTTTAACTTGACACAGCTTCATATGGCTTGCATTCAACATGCCACACTGAATCACAATTCCCTCCTGATCTGTCCTAAGAATAACAAACTTTAGCTAAAGTTGAGAGGTAAAAATGTTCTTTAATTCATGAGTTAAAAAGCCAGAAGCAGCATCTGCAAAAAAAAGTTTTCCAATTGCAAAGAGCTAAACTTTGAGAGATATGTAATAATATATTTTTCAAGAAAGAAAAATCCTTAAATATTCTGCAAGGAAACTTTGTGTAACATAGCTGCAGTTTGAGCTCAGTACTTTAAATGTCTTGCTTAAATCCTGTTACATCCAGCTTTAAAATTTTGTCAAGCCAAAGATAAAACTAGTACTAATTTGAAAGGCTGAGAGTTAAACTTTGAGAACAGAATCAAAGAGTAGCAAAACAAAATAGAATCAAAACCAGCAAAGCACATGTTAGAAAACTCATGGTAAACCATCTATAAGCATGCTTAGTCACGAGAAATATTTAGCTGCAACTAATAGGTAGATTTACAGACCTGTAAAAGTTAGCTTCTTAAAATCTTTGTCTCCAATCATCTTACTGCTGTTCTGCCTCCTTTCTTCTCACAATTTTTTTTTCCAGCCCTGTCCAAAGGAACTGCCCAGATTTTGTGTTGTAATATGAGCAGGGTAATACCATGTGCCTCTGATATGGTTAATTCTCTTTTACCTCCCTCTAATTTGCAACAAAAGAAAGCACCAACACGACAACAGATTATTATTTTTTTTAGTTTGGTGGAATCTAAAAATCAACAGCAGCTCCTTCAGTTGTGAAATCTTAAAAGAAAAAAAACAATACATTGAAATAAATGTCATCATCAAGATGTTCATAAAACCCTTTTCCTATTTCTGTATGCATGCTAACCATTCTCTTGAAGGTCTTAAAGTGGGTTGAAGGTCAGTCATATTTGAAGTACTATAGTAATTTGGTAGGTGTATAAACTCACCAAGACTTCCATTTTAAGGAATAAACTAAATATATCCTTGAGGTTTTTTTAATTTCAGAAGATTTTTTATTGCATCATAGATCAATAGGATTATTTAAATAATTGTCTGCCTTCACTGACCCCTAATCTATATATATAAAAGCCAAGTACCACTCACTCATCACAAAATATCTAGAACTGTAAAGCCTACAAACTTGAAATTTGGCACTATGTTCCTCTTGGCTTCTAGGTGCTCTTTAAGAAAGGATTTTTTGAAATGACCATCAGATCATTACTATTTCTTAATACAGTAATTAATGCACTCTGATGCGAAGGAGTTCTACTCCCCAAACTGCTAGTTGCCTCACAAGGTTGCGGAACAACAGGAGGTAGCATTCTTTGCCATTACGCTCCATTATCCTGTAGCTGTAAAAGTCAGCAGCAGACAGGGTCTTCTTGAGAGGACCCTTGGTCTTTGCGTCACACTGAGATATATTGATGTAATAGTCATCTTCTCCACAGCAGAACATCAGAGGGTACTGGACAGTTCAGGAGTGGTCTAGAGCTACTTATAGTACTAAACATCAGTACCTCACCAAAATGTCTACACATTCCACCTATGGAACTGCTTCCAGATTCAAGGTGGCAGGAGTGATATTCTCTTATGTGTTTCAATCACCGACCACTGAGCCAACAGATTGTGAACCGGATTTCTCCTGCACAGCCCAATCACATAATGTTGTCGTGAAGCATGGGTAGCCAGCTAGTTAACAATAAAAATCAGCAGTTAAAAATATTCTAAGAATGGTGAAGCGAAACAAAATTTAAATTCCTGTTATCATCTTGCTTAGTTTGTAGAATTCAGATATGTTGACCTTCCGTTTATAGATCTCCAATCTCTTCCATATAGAATGAGTAAACCAGGAATATTTGAAGTGATGGACAGAGACAAAGGTTCTAAGATAGTACATGTGGCCATCGATTACAAAGTCCTATTCCTTTGTAATGCTTACTTTGACCAAGTCACTCCTCTGCTAGAAATTATCAATTGGGCAGGGTCACATGAAAATCCATCGAAAGACCAGCATGATTTATAACCATAATTCCTGGCACAGGTACAGTTGAGTTGAGGATTACCTGTTTATTATGTGTTGCTTTTCAAAGAGGCTTCTTCAAACTTTTCAAACCTGTGAGGTCAGGAGTATTGATTACTGAGGAAAGGAGCGGGGTATAGGTATATGTGAGTGTGGAGGTGTGTCCATCCCTTCTTTCAGATGTTTTCCTCAGACAGTCTCACTTAACATAAATCTCACACTCTTTTGTCTTGCCAGATCTCTGAATTAATCTGTACAGGTAATCCTTAACTTACAATCATTTGTTTAGTGACCGTTCAAATTTACAATTGCATTGAAAAAAATTACTTATGACCGCTTTCACATTTATGACTGTTGCTGAATCCCTGTGGTAACATGATCAAAATTTGGGCATTTGGCAACTGGTATGTATTTATGACAGTTGTACTGTCCAGGGATCATGTGATCACCATTTGTAATCTTCCCAGCTAACTTCCAACAAGCAAGTCAATGGAGAAATTCAGATTTGCTTAATGACCACATAATTCAACCTAGTAATTTGCTTAACAACTGGAGTAAAAAAAAAAGGTTGTAAAATGGAGCAAAACTCATTTAGCAACCACCTTACTTAGCAAATTGAAATTTTGAGCTCAGTCATGGTTGTATGTTGAAAACTATACCTGTATAGTTTTTTCTATTTTTGTATGGATTTTATGATTAGGAATTGTGTTATTATAGACAATCTTGACAACTGCTTTGAAAATCTAAACCAAAAAATAAAAATAACAAAGGCAGAAGTCGTCACGCTCCTTGTTCAATGAGTCATGGTTAAATATCTTAATGAAGCTTTAAATAAGGACTGCTTCTCCATTGACTGGAGTGCTATACAAGGAATCAGAAAGGAATATTTCATACATTCTTCCCTACAGAAAAATATCTCATGTACAGGATATTACACCAACATTATTCACTGTACTTCAAGCATTATTGCCCCATAGACTGCTATCAAAGTAGTCTCAGAAAATAAAATTGACTAGCCTAATATGCAAAGCTTTTCTCAGAATATTTTGTCAAACCCTGGATATAAATACATTTTTTAAAAAAATCTGTTATATGAAACAAAACCAAAAAAAACCCAGAATGTTACAGTCCTGTGAAGTGTCTTCTTCTACTACTGCAATTTTAAGCTCTAAGGGGGCAGTTTTACTACTTCTTGCAATGGGGTCAGGAATAAAATCTACTTTAAATGAAATTTAGGGAGACTTTCACTTGAGAGAAAGTGAGAGACACCTGGAGGGGAATGTAACATTGCAAACAGCTGCAAGAGCGAATTAAAGTGAAGCAAGATCAAGGATGCTCAAATAATAAAAAGCAGACATAAAACTAGAGTATACAGGAAATGCATACACTGGGGTTAACTATTAAGTGCATAAATCAGAAGAAGTCTGGTAGTACCTTTTACTAAAAGGTATAAGCTTTTGTGAGCTGTAGCTCACTTCAAAAGATTCCTGTTTGCTATCATTGATTAACTCAGTTCACTTCCTAAAGATCTTTTTACTTTTTTATAAAAAGCATTATCTGGAAAAGATGTTAACAGACTCCTTGGATATTTTGTTACCACAAACTAATTCAGCTCTCCTCCAACAGTCTGGAGAAGTGTTTTTGAAATCTATGAAAATTAAAACAACAGCAAGTGAGCTAGATTAAGGAAATGTTCTGGTTCACATCAGATAATCCAGAAGTACTAGAATTGTTAGTAACAAATATATAGGTATGAGTCTAATGCAAATAAATATGCACATTAAGGTATGGACCAAGAATTTCCATTTTAAGGAAATAAGGTGTTTTTTTTTTCAATTTGTACAAAGGCATTTGATCCTGTTGAGACTGTTGCTTTTGGAAAGAGAATGTGGATTTCCTTCCCCCCTCTGGAGGAGCTTAAGGGATTTTGCACAATGTCCTATAGGTGGGACTTGAGTCGAAATCTTAGTTTAAATCCATAATACTGTGTGTCAGGTGCAAAAAACCAGGAGCTAGGCTAGAGTTCATAAGTACTATGAGCTTATTTCATGCTAATTGTCAGTCAGACACAGTCAAGGGAAATTGGTGCTAGAAAAGTCAACGGAATTAACGGATGTCTTAGGTTTCTTGTGGGAGGGTAGTGATTCCAAACTAATGACATGTTTGATCCCTCCCTTAGACTAAGCCTGGTTATCTGTTACATGAAGTCCATTAAATATGTATTTGTGGATGTGGATGTGTGTGGATATTATATAGGAGAGGGAAGAACTTACATTATATAAAAATAACATTTTGAAAAATATTTTTTTCTCAAAACTCTTCCTGGTACCTATTATTTTGCATTTTTTGCATTTCTACCCTACTGTTGCAGCTGACGTGGGTAACTTAATTGATCTTGTCAGATAGCTATTATGATTTATTTTGTTTCATGCCAAACTATTTTGGAAAAAGATTAGTTAATTCCTGAATCAAAAAGCAAGTTGGATTTTTCAGTGCTTCAAGTACATTTGTGTTCTTAACTACATAGCAAATTCATGAGAAGAACAGAGATTTTTCTTCTATTATGTTCCCTCCATAAGTAAACAGATGCAAGATGGAAGCTTAAACAAGGCAGGAAGGCAATAGCAGTTATTTCCCAGCAACTGATTATTCAGAATATTTACTGGAGATCACATATATAATGTTGGATAACCTTATTATCCACAGTTTGTTAAATTGGTGGCCATCATTATATTCTGATGTAGCAAATTCTATAGATTAATTATGTGCTGTATGAAGTAGTACTTCCTTTAATCTGCCCCATGTTGTTTACTGTTTGGTTTAGTTGGGTGATTCAGAGTATTGTGTTATAAAAATATTTCTTCTCAGTGTGCCCACACACACACACAAAATAAGGAAGAATTCAGTTCTGATGAATGAACCCCAAAATAAAAAAGTCTTTAGGAATAAAATTAAAATTGAATAATAAATTGCTTTTTATTCCTTTGTAGCATGAAATGTATGACATTTCTAAGAAGAGAGAAGGAAATGGGGGGAAGAATCTTTCTTTGCTGTAATATTTGAGACGATCATGAATGATGTAGTCTCATGATGAGTTGTGGATTACTCCCATCTCAGTTGAGGAAAGGGATTAACAGTTTCAATGGCTTTCACTTGAAAGAAGTAGGTCTCTTCACTTTTTTCTGCAAATGGATAATAAGTTCTGCATTCCCCCCAGAACTATATTATCATTTAAATTATATTCTTCAGCCTTATATTCCCTTCTGTATTTTCTGTATATAAAAAGGGAAAATTATTAATTGGGGGGGTGGTAAGATGTATCTAACTTTTGATCAAGTAATCATACCAGACGGGAATATTCACTGATATTCAATGAGTAGAATGTTGTTTCTAATGTTACTTTGAGGATGATAGAAAAATAAAAGAACTTTGGTACTACTGAAAAGATACAAAGGTACACATGGGGGCAGAAAACCTTTTGTGTGAAGAAAGCAACATACACTTTTTCTGTGAATTCCCACTGATAACAAAACACAAAACAAAAGATACCTACATAAATATGTATCTGACCATTGTGTTATTCCCTTTCAGGGTAAGCAACATTATGCAGAAAGAGTAAGTAAAATAAATTAAAACTGAACAGAGAGGGAAGGAAACATAGTGAAAACTATTTTAAACACCTCTATACCTCTGTATATTTCATCTTTTAATTCATGTTCTTTACAATTATCTCTTATATTTTAAATCACATGTTTCCAGATGCAATGCAAGAAAAGAAAAAAATGTGAGCATTAAAATACATGTGGGTGGCCAACAACTGTTAAATAATCATCGGATCTAAAATATCATATAGCTAATATATTAATATATACCATTAACAACTTGGAGTACTATAAGATATTTCATACCAAATTTCTAGTCTAGGCATATCTTTACTAAATTGTAGAAATATTTGTTGAACATAATTAGAATCAATGTGCCAAAAAAGAAAAGCTATAACTAATAATACAATGAAACAATAATTTTATCTAGTGTGTAAACTATATGCCTGATTAAAGTCATGTACATGGGATGTGACACAATTCCTATTTAGAATTGTTGTTCAGAAATGGTCTCCAGATAATATTGAATTGTCTCTTCAGATTTACTCTTTAGATATGCAGTGGTTCTAGACATCGGAGCATATTCCCATAGATTAATTAACCATTCTTCTGCAGAGATCAAAAATATTTTCCAATGAAAAGCATATAAAATCCTTGCAGTTATTGTGATAAACATGAAAATAACATCCAGATACAATTCAAAATGCTGTTCATCACTTATTGAGTGATGAGCTCTTTATAGCATTGGGCCTAGTTGTTTCAGACACAGCCTGTCTCTACCTGTCTGGTACAATTGAACAATATTGGTCTGTTCCAAGTCCCTTCAATTAAATGTCCTCTTGCTAAACTGAGCAAACATGCTTTCTCTGTCATCCTGCCTGATCTCTAGAACAGTATCCACTATAAATAACCATGGCTCCAACCAGAAGTGGGATTCAGCAGGTTCTGACCAGTTCTGGAGAACCAGTAGCGGAAATTTTGAGACGTTCAGAGAACCGGCAAATACAACCTCTGACTGGAGATTTTACAGCATATCCTTCCCCTGCCACGCCCACCAAGACATGCCCACAAAACTGGTAGTAAAAAAAATTGAATCCTACCACTGGCTCCAACTCTTCAAATATTCTGGAAGTCCTTTAAAACATGGTTGTTTCTCTGGGTTAGAATGTTTGTGAAGCCACTGGTGATTTTTAAAACTAATGCTATTGTTATATTAACCCTTTCTTAAATTATAACTTCTTGTTCTTGAAATTATATTCCTTAAATTCTTTTATAAATTATTTTGTGGAATCAGAAGGCCTCAAAATCCAATTTTTTAAAAAAATCAATCAAACATAAATAAATAAATAAAATCTAAGAAAAATAAATCTAAGAAAAATGAAGAAAGAGATTCAGTATGGACCTTTTGGAATTCTTTCTAACCCATTTAGCCTTTATTCACAGGAAACATCAGCATATTCCAAGTACAATTCAGTATAATGAAATGTAGATCTGGATCGCTTTAAGAGAAAAGTAGGCCATACCAAGGCCTATTAGGCATGATGGTTATGAACTATCTCCAATGTCAGATACAGCATATATCTCAATGGCAGTACTCCTAATATTGTTTGTTAAAGAATTCTTATCTTAAGAACTTCCTATAGAGATCTGGAACATTCATGCCAGAATAAAATGCTCGTCTACCTAGAAGAGCTAGTCAACCTAAAAAAACTATGTGAATTCTACATAAAGGCTCAATGTGAAGGCAAGTTGATCACATTTCTGAATCATAGTTGATTTCATAACTGAATCTGGAAATAGATGCAAAGTTGTGAGCAGAAAAAATATACCTGCAAATCACTTTAGAACATTTCAGATTGATCTAGTACTTCAGTGGGCTTTTTGGCATATCTGGCTTTGGCAGAATATTGCCAAATATTGGAGCTTTATTCCATATGTATTTAAAATGTGAGCAGAAGGAGAAGGTTGAATGGTATAATGAATTATCTGATATTGGCATGAATGCTTAATCATTAAGCTTTATCATCTCTGCAAATTCTACTAGCAAAGAAAGCTTGGGAAAAGTATAGAGTTGCTGCTCTTCTGCTAGAATATGTTCAGGCAGTTCTTCTAGATGACAAAGGGAGAGGGAAAAAGAACTCCAATGTTTTTGTTACTTTTAATCTTGTGATGATCCTCTCCAACATTTATCATTTCTTTACTTTTTCCTTATGCTAATTTTCAACCTTATGTTTATGACAGCTCCCATATCTACTCTCCCAAATAAGAAAAAGCCTTGTCCCAAAAGTGCTTTCTTTCAAAAGGCAACTGGACTTTCTTGTTTTGCTTGAAGATGTTCTCACTTCTCATCCAAGCAACTTCTTCAGTTATGGATTCTCCCTTCTTGGAGGAGAAGTAAAATGTCTTCAAGCAAAACAAGTTGCCTTTGAAAGAAATCATCTTTAGGACAACCATGACCTGGTTGACTGAGAATCTCCATAAACAAGAAAAAGCTTTCATTTTCTTCCCCTAATTGGTGGTTTTAGACCTTTTCAAATTTACAATAATAATGAAACAAATATGTTCCGGCAATATCTTTTTCTGTTCTATCCCCACAGCCTTGCCATCTGAGAGAGAGCATCACAAGTTGGTGCAAGAAAATATCTTTTTTTGTTATTTCAAGCTAAGGAAATACTTTACCCTGTCCCTTCCTAGTCAGCTCTTCTGTTGCTATTTTGATGTTGTCTCACTTAAGACATGGATATAGCAGCATCTGACATGGCAATAAAAATACTCAGCATGAATCATGTGTTCTCAAGTACACTAGAAAGACATGTTTCTTATGTTCCCCAGGATTCAAGTTGTCCCTGGAAGATTAATGCTTAGAATCAACATGACAAGTATTTGTCCTGAGGCAAAGAAAAAAAGAACATTCCACCCTACAACCCAAGGGCTTTCTTTTCTCCTTTTTAATTGTCAGCATTTGAAAGAGTTTGGAAGCTTCATATTATAGGGTTCCTCAAATTATTTGAAATCTTTATATTTGCTCTGGCCAATTTAGGGATCAAGAAAATTAATTTGAGCAGAAAATGTTTAAAAAGAAACAGTTTTTTACAAATTTCAGACATACTGAATTATATCTGTGTTAGAATATCTTAGCATTTTTCTTCCCAGATTAGTAATGTGTGGCTTATTACTAACTAACTCTCCTTTTTATTGCACATTTTAAATTTGATTTATCACTTTTGTAATTCCCAGAGAACTTGGCAGGGGTAGAAGGTGTCATTTCTCTCCATGGCTAAATATTCTTTTTCTTCCCACAACTTTCCTTGTAACTCTCACATTTCATGCTGCATAACTCTGGCATGCTTCATTAACCATCTCCTAAGCCCCGTTCTTGTAGAGTCTAATAAGTTTTCCCCTACTTTTGGACTCATTAAGCTTGATTTTTTAAATCTTTAATCAGGGCAGTTAAAATTTTCCATGAATGGGGACAATTTGGTCATTTTCATTCCAGTTCCCCAACAAATAATTCCTGCCATTTTTGGAATATCGTAAAGCTCAGACTAGGTGTTTCTCAATGAAGCAAATTAGTGGGAAACAATGTAGAGCGATGGGCAAGGGCAGAAACAATAGATCACCTGACTAGATTTTTCTAGGGTGAGTAGGATGGCAGAAATCCCCCTCTGTCCCAGTTTTCCCAACAAGACACTTTTTAGAAGTCTAAGCCCCATTTGCACCAACTGTACCACTAGAACTGCAGCTCTGTAGCTGGTTTCTCATGAAAATGCTAGAATGGCAGGCTATTTTATCTTTATCAGTTTTGTACAAGGCTGAAATACTGGAAGTAGGAGAAGAACATCTCATAACTGAACTATTTCTGCCTTGTATTTCTCTGAATGATATTCAGACAGTAAGAGAAAGTAATGTAGAAATTGGTCCATGTTGATGATATTAAAATAAAAGAGAGGAGGAGGCAAGAAATCCTAGCTAGAAGTGCTTTCTCCAAAAATAGTGTGTCCTAATTATTTGGCTCCTTCATATGTTTTCTGTTTCTTCTTCTTTTTATTTAATTTAGTTTGATCAAATTAAAAAAAAGCCAAAAATGAAGCCGAGAGACCCACCTTGTTCCTGTCACATAGCCTGATTGACAGAAATATTTCCACTGACTGTCAATAGAGTGAAAAGGAACTGTAGCAAAGCCAGAAAAGTTATTTTACTAATCAAGCAGTGCATCATCCAGACAATACAAACTCGCAGAGACTTTGAATATATGCACACACACAAACAAAAGGCAAGATAGGGATATACAATGAGGTCAACAAATTGTACAACCACATGGCAACATAGTTTTCTGCTGATGCAACAGTGCAGTCCACTCCAACAGTGGAGCTAAAGATAATGTGATTACAATATAGTTGAACAAGCAGTGCAGCACATATTTCTCCGTGGCAAATATTCACACTCCCCAAGAAGGATGCCTGATGTCAACAAGGCTCAAGTGGGAGTCAACTCTGTATCTCCTGAATCAGGAGGGATATTTAAAAGTCTAGAGGCAGCAGAAATGTAGAGACAACTGTTTTTCATATAAAAAGACTGAATGATAGAGAAATCAATTAAGAAGACTGTTCACAACTACTCAGCTTCAGAGTGATGAAGAACACTGCAAACAGCTTCTAATGCCTGATGGAAAAATAAGAAACAAGAAAAAAGAAACACCAACTCTGACTTGCTTTAATCTCTATGTCTTTTTTTGACATTACCAATCATCAATAAGAGCCATCCTCAGTCATTTAGGAGCTTTTCCTTGTGAAGTTTTTTTTTTTACTTTGTTCTCACCAGGATTCCAAATGTGAGAAGTAACTAGTCTAACTAGTGGTGAGTGGAGCAAGGAAACTAAGTGAGAATATCATGAGGTGAGTGGCTGATTCTCCCCCCACCCAACTCTCTGTCAGTTTATCAGTCCTGAACTGGAGAACATATGGTTCTCCAGATGTTGTTGAATTCCACCTGTGTGAGATCTGACCAATACAACCAATAACAAAAGATTATAGGGATGGTAAACCAAACAACATTTAATGTAGCACACATTTGCAACCTTCTACTTAATTTAAAGTATTCAATATTTTATCATTTTAGCACACAGAAGATCCTCAGGATCAGGTAAGGTGGATTAAAGCAAAAATAAGAATACTGATGGTGCTGTTGGCAAGAAACAGGATCCCTTCTGGGACCATCAAAGTTCACCAAAACCACTGTAGAACAGTTTCCTTTTGAATATGTCAAGAGTGGCTTGGTGGCAGGGAAATTAGGGAGCCCTATATCATGTCTCCTTTACCTTTTCTTTTCTAGCCTGAGGTATACAGTACCTGAATGTGTCCTGCATATTGTTTATTTGCTTTATATTGCCCATCTCGCTGTCTGGAGGAACTTTTAGACAGTATTCTTCTCTCTCTTAAGCCCATTGCCATTTAAAAAAATAAAAGCAAAGCTTCTTCATAGTCATCCTACAAATATTCAAGATAGATAATTCTCTTCTTCAGCCTGTGATGTGAATGTTATAAACCATTTCTTCCCAAACAGTTGAATAAATGTCTCGGCCCAGTTTTATTTTGTTCCATTCACTTTATTTCAGGAAAGAAAAACTGGAAGGGCAATTTATGTAAGATAAGATGTTTAGCTACTCAGGAATACTGTCATGTAACCATAAACGGATTGCAGAATGGACACATGGTCATCCCAAACAGACATAAGATACCTTTAAATTGTTGACACACAATGTGTAAAAATGAAGTAAAAGTGTGTAAATGGGGCCATGACATAGTGTGTCTTATTGCTTTGAGAACTTAAGGCAAGGTGGCCTATATTTACCCACAAATATGATGGTTTTAAAATTACATATTTAGATCTCTGCATATCATTCTAATTTTTTTTAAAAAGATGTCTCTTCATCTGTTAACTCATCCATCTTTTTTCATTTTCACATTTCCAATCAGAAAGGCATGCTCTGAATATAGCAGTTTGGGATATTTTTTCACAGGAAGACAGAAGTTAATTCTTCCTGAATACACACACACACATACTTTCTTCCTATCTTATTTTTGGGATTTATTTCTTAAAACACAGAGAAGTTACAAAGATAAATATGGTAAAAAAAGGGTACTTCTCTCTGATAATTCCCTCAGCATTTAAGCCCATGTCACACAAGCCAACGGATGCAAAAAGGACACAGCGGACGAGCAAAATGTTCCATCCGTTGTTATCCGCTCTCAAAAGGGGCAAAAATTTGCATAACCGGAGCGGATAACACGGACGTGGGGAGGACGCAGGGCGGATGCAAAGCGGATGCGGAATGGAAGCCTAGCGAATGGAAGCGGATGGGAGTGGGTGGCACATCCGCAGGGCTTCCGGGGGACCTCAGCAAAGCGACGTGGAACGGATTAAAGTGGATGCAGAGCGGACGCCAAGCGGATGAAGCGGATGCACAGAGGAAGCCTAGCAGATGGCCTGGCGTTAATTGGCGCATGCGGGGGGGATGCATTGCTGTCAACCCCCCGGAAAAAACGGAATTAGCTCGGAAGCAGTCGCCATTCAGAGTTAAGAACCTACTGCCGGACGGATTGGCTGCCTTGCTGCCCTGCCTGCATGTCTTGCCTGCCAGCCTTGCTGCCAGCCTTGCTGCCAGCCTGCCTGCAAGCCTCCCTGCCAGCCTGCCTGTAAGCCTTGCTGCCAGCGGTCTGCCTGCCAGCCTTGCTGCCTGCCCTTCCTGCCAGCCTTGGTTCATGTCTGCCTGCCAGCCTTCCTGCCAGCCTTGGTGCCTGCCTTGGTGCCAGCCTTACCTGCCAGCCTTGTGCCTGCCTGCCAGCCTGCCTACCAGACTTGCTGTCTACCTGCCTGCCAGCCTTGGTGCCTGCTCCCTGCCAGCCTTCCTGCCAGCCTTGGTGCCTGCCTCCCTGCCAGCCTTGCTGCCAGCCTTGGTTCCTGCCAGCCTCCCTGCCAGCCAGCAACCCCACAAACCATGGCGGAAGCACAGCAAGCCTCAGCCATCTGCTGCCAGCCTGGCAAGAGGGACAGGGCTACCATCCCGCCCCCTGGCCCTCACTCTGGTTCTCCTGGGGCTTCTGCAGCACGGGCTCGCTCTTCTGGGGCTGGCGCTTCTGCTGTCTTCTGCTTCTGGAGGAGCTGATAAAAGCACTCCAGCACCAGGCACCTCGACAGCACCTGGACCCTTCACCCCTGAGACTGAGCGACCAAGAGGAGTGCCAGAGATTCTTTTTGTTTATAGCTTCTTGTTAATAAAGTCTATTTATGATTCACACACTTGCTTCATTTCTTTTTTTTAATAAAAAAAAGTCTTGGTGAAACTTTTAGAAATGGTTTCAGCCTTTGCATGCTTGTGGGATTGGTAAGGATAGCTTTGGATGGGTTAGGATACCTGTGGGATGGGTAATAGCTGTGGGATGGTTAGGATAGCAGTGGGATAGATAAACCTCCAGTGCAAGCATAGTGGGACTGTATGGTCCACCCTCCCAGGTGCCACACCTATGGCCCTTATTTATCGATAATAATGTAATAATTATCCACGCATGTCAACATAAACACAACTCTTTATTAAACGCCCTGTTCATTGTAAGCCAACCAAACATACAGGGAACAATCTCATCAGTGTTGATGAGACAGGCTGAAGGAAGCATCATCAAGCATCTACCATCCTGTCTTGCCACTCCACTTGCTCCAGCTGGGGAGTTGCACCAGTGTTTCAGGGGTTGCGCTGCTTTCTTCGCTTCATGCGAGGCTTTGTTGGGCCTTGCACATCCTCATATATCGATCAGGTTTCACCCTTGTCTCCATTCCCCAGGCTCATGTCCCCATTGCCTTGCTGGAGGTCCACGAGCCTGTTCTGCAAGACTGGGTAGCGGGTGTGCATGAGATTGTGCAGGATGCAGCAAGTTTCCTTGATCCTCCTCACAGTCTCTGGGCAATGCTGCATGGTGGTGAGAAGTACCTGGAACCTGTTGGCCAGGATGCCAAAGGCGTTCTCCACACCCGCCTTGCCCTGGACAGCCTGTAGTTGAAGATCCTCTCTTCACGGGGGAGGAGTCTGGAACTATAGGGCTTCGTGAGGTAGGTTGTGAGGAGAAGGCGTCATATCCCACGATGAAGTAGGGCACATCTTGCGTGTCATTTGGGCAGGGGTTCTGGATCTGGGAAACCCACGATGAGGTGCCTTCCAGCTCCTCCTTGAGGTGACTGGCGTTGTATTCCTGGGCAATCTGAAGATGACCCGTGTGCCTGAAGCATCGATGCACATGAACTTGTAGTCCAGCAATCGAACCCATGGCGAAGAGGACGATGCTGAAGAAGCCCTTGTAGTTGAAATAAGTGGACCTCGACCTGGCTGTCGCTTTGAAGGCCACGTGATTGCCACCTATGGCTCCAACGGTGTGGGGGAAGTTCCACTTCTGAATACACTGCTGTGCAACTTTCTTCCAGCCTTCTTCAGTGGGAGGGGCACTGGAGGAGCCTCCTCCTTGTATTCTTTGATGATGGTCTGCACCACTTCTCTGACCACAATGCTGATGGTGTCGGATGGCACCTCCAGCCGCACTGCATGCTCCTGTTGGAGGTCCCTGAGGCCAGGTGGCGCAGAGTGAGTGCCACCTTGAGCCCAGGTTCCAGGCTGGGCCGGAAGCTGGTGTTTGCCTTGGTCAACCTGGGTGTCAGTCGCTGCACAAGTTCATCAAACATGGCTGGAGGCATCCTCATGAATTCTGAATGCACAAGAGTCTTCGTTCCTGAGCTCCACATCAGCTTGTTGTACAGTCCGTCCTCTGCTCTTCTGGCGAACCAATCTTCGGATTCCAGGCTCTTTTTTGGCTGCCTCTTAATTCTTCTCGCAGTAGAGTTCACAGAGCCTGCAGGATGGCTTCGCACTGTTGCAGAATGATGGTGGCTGCCGAAAGACTTTGTTACAATCCACGGTGGACATGACTGGATTGCTGTGGAAGAGCAAGAGGGCAGACGAGGCTGCAGAGGTCTGCACCGCTGGGCTGCTGTTCTGAAAGTGAGTATGCAACGAGTTGCTCCCCTTTTTATAGGCAATATAGGTTTTCCCTAGCATCCTCTAGGCATCCTCTAGGCATCCTGTAGTAGTGATTAGTAAACATCCGAGTATAGGTTCCCCTCTGCGAACGTTTTTTCCATTTTTATACTTTTGTTTCGCCGTGGCTGCATCCGCTAGGCATCGGTTTTCTGCATCGTTTCTGCGTCCGTTCTGCTTCCTCCCTGCGTCCGAGTGGATGGCGAGTTGCGTGGATGCGTAGCGCACGCCTGGTGGATATATCGTATGCGTAGCGGATGCAGAACGGATGAACTGGATACATTTTCCCGCAAAAAGTTTTAGGCAGCCCAAAACTTTTGGAGCGGATGAAACGTCCATAAACAGATGCTGGACGGATAGAGAGGAAGCCAAACGGAGGCAGTGAGTACATCGTATTTTCAAACAGATGGCAAGGTTTTTTGTCCGTTTTACATCCTCTTTGCATCCGTTGGTTTGGTGTGACATGGGCTTAAATTCTATAAACAAATGTGAAAAACTATTAACCAACAAAATGTCTATCCCAAACTAGCACTGCCCGTTTTTTACCTCTTAAATGTCTTGACTGGGGATTAAGAATGCAATCTGTAACCTTTTTGCTGGAAGTAGATTTTGGAGAAGATGTGAATAAGACTTTCCAGTTCATCTTTTCATTTCCTCTCCATTCTATCTTCTCCTCACCCCTTGGCTCCCAGTTAATGCATACTTCTCTTTCTGCTGTTGTGTTAAATGTTTAATAGCACTTTAAAAAAAGATAATTCATTTCAAGGCAATCTGATGAAGCTGAAGAATAAACTTAAAATTAAAATATTCATACAGATTTACTGGGCATGCATATATCGGTTATCTTCTGCTTAACAAACTTGTGTTTAGCAATCATTTGAAGCTGTGATGATGCTGAAAAATGTGACTTATAACCAGTCCTTATACTTGTGATTGTCTCAGTGCCTCTGAAGTCACATGATCAAGTCAAACAATCATTATGGACACATGATGATTGCATTATAAATCATGGGTCACATAGTTATAATTTGTGATCTTCCCAGCAAGTTCTAGCGAGTAATATAGATGTAAGAGGACAAATTCCCTCAATGACTATGTGTTTCACTTAATGACCATAGTGATTTCCTCAACAATCATGACAAAAAGTTCATAAAATAGAGCATTTCTTAACAATTTGTTTCTCTTAGCAATGGACCCATACAGCCTTGCACAAACTTAAAGAGATTTTATTGGCAAAAAAGAATTGAGCATTCTGCTAACGCTTGTCACTTTCTATATTCATGTTCCAAGAATAAATATACCCAGTTCACAGAAAAATGGAGTAGATGCATATAGATAAAGACTCAGGGAATACATCGCTTGTTGCAAATTTTTACTGAGCTGATGGTGTAAAGGAGATTACAAGGAGTTGTAAAGATACCAATTGCTTATACATTTCTTCTGCTAGGAGCTGGACCAAATCAAAAGGAAATGGACATTGATTGAAAACTATTTCAATATTCCTAATTAATGTAGTCTTCCAAAATGGTATATCAAAGGCAGACTTATCTTTGTAAACAACTCAGGGTAATCTTCTTCCATAATCTTATCCAGTTGTTTAAACAGATACCCTTAACAAGGGAACTGTCCAGCAAAAGAAAAAACAAACTGCAGACAGTACTTCTGTTACAGTACCTTTTATGTGATGCTGCATTTCAAAGGGATCTCTTTAACACAGGATGCCTCATTGTTACTGAAACCTTGCTGGAATCTTTCAGAATTGATCTTTTTCCCAGTGTATAAGAGTCTACATTAGCCAAGATAAATGATAAATAATATGGTGATAAATATTGTAAGCCAGCATTTCTCAACTTTGGCAATGTTAAGATGTGTGGAATTGGCTGGCTGAAGAATTCTGGGAGTTGAAGTTCACACATTTTAAAGTTGCAAAACTTCAGAAACACTGCTGTAAGTGAAATAAATAAGGACTTATTCCAACTTAGATGGCCTACCCATTCAATTAGCAATCATTTTCCAATACTTACAATAAATATTTGCTTTCATTTTTGCTATTTTTTCAGTGATCTTTCAATCATCAGCCACTTCTCTGAGTATCATCCCAAATGAATATTTTTCTCTTCTCTCTGTCTTCCACCAAACCTCAGTTATCATTATGCTGTCTTTCATCCAGATTTATGAGATCAACTATAATAACAATAAAAATTAGGGACAAGGAACCTATTCTAGTTTGATGGAGGGTTTCTTTTACTTGTTCAAACTTTATTTTATGGAGAAGCATTAAGCTATGCCAGCTTTCATCTCTCTAAAGTAATTGAATCCTGCTAGTTTTTTCACTTCAAAAAGAACTACATTTTCTGAGCCACAAATTTATTAATCCACCAGAAGAAATCAATACATCAAAAATAGCCCAGGCTTTTATCTGCCAGTTTCTTTTCTATCACACTTTATTTGATTGTTTATAATACATTAATTTTTTGGAACCTGCACTTGCTATTTTAGGATGTTATGAATCAACATGTCTCCTTGATTCATAGTTCTTCTGTTCTTTTCTCTTTTCTTTCTTGTGACAGCAAGTTATAAATTTCACCAGTGCAGGGTATTTTACAAAGCAGAAAACTAAGGCCTCTCTTCCAAAGGGCTTGCAGTCTAAAATTTTCACTGGAAAACAACAGATGAAGGACAGAAAAGTGGAAGTATCATTAACATGGAAGAAATATGACACTCCTTCAGTTGCATATGTTTATACTTAATTTATAGCATGGGTTGAAGTGGAATTTGAGAACTAGAGAATTGCAACTGAAGATTTATCATAAAAGATATTTTAAGATAATGTTTTATAAAAACTAAGAGGTGTGTTATCTCACTATAGATGCTTTGGAAAAGAAGTCAAGGACAGCAAGGAAGAGAAAAAACAGCCTGAGAAAAGAAAAAAGTTGTAGGTAACAATGGATACTGAACCAAAAGGAGGGACTACTGGAGTAAGGCCCAGGAGATATGAATCAGCAATCTCAAAAATTTTGTTATTTTGGCAGCAGCAGGTTGAGTGCATTTGTTAATATACACATGATACAATGGTGCCTGCAACAATATTAGGGAGAGATTATTTGAGACTGAACTGATTTTTATTTTTATTTTGCCAAGGAGACAAAGGATTTTTTTCCCACTATTGTCAAACACAGAAAATCCCCAAATCATACCCCAGTGAGGCTCCAACTAGTGATGGGATTCTTTTTTTTTTTAACTACCGGTTCTGTGGGCGTGGCTTGGTGGGCGTGGCAGAGGAAGGATACTGTAAAATCTCCAGTCAAAGGTGGTATTTGCCGGCTCTCTAGACTACTCAAAATTTCCACTACCAGTTCTCCAGAACTGGTCAGAACCTGCTGAACACCACCTCTGGCTCCAACCCAGAAAAGGAAAGCTTCCATTCACATACAAGAACAAGCAGGAGGATAATCAGGGAAGGCTTGAATCATGGAGACCATTGCTTAAAGTGAACAAAAGAATGCATCATCTAAATCTGAAAACAGCAGAAACATGAAGAATGAAGAGGCCAACAATAATTCCTAGACTACAGTACAATTCTGTTTTCAGTGTAGTTTATTCATCTTTTTTACAGAATACATGCTTTTGCATACCCCATTAATTTCCTCTTCCAATTTTATCAAACTTTCAATCTTGCTGGTTGTGCTTTCTTTAACTGCACGTACTTCAACCACCTTGTCTTTTGAGTTGCGACCAGTTCTACATTAAAAAATATGCAAGTGCTCATGTCACTAGTCTTACTACATCACAATTCTTTCCTGAAGACCTTTCTTTAATCCCGTTGGTATGAGAGATGATTTAGAGATGAATCTCTTCTCCCCTCAACATTCCTAAATCCCAAATGGCAGCTTCAGTGTTGAAGGGACATAAGCAGAGGAGATGGAGACTGCCTTGTTTCAAAAAATGATTTATACTCACATACTACTGCTATGGAAGGGGCTACTTCAAATGATCCCAATAATAGTTCACATACCACAGATTAGATCCAAACATTGAACAGAATCACCAAAACTTACTATGAACTTACTCAGATTCCTTGATTTTATAGGACCTACCCCAAATATTATATAATAAAAATCCAGATTCAATTCACTACTTTCTAACTGTCATAGAAATGTTGTAAAATGGATCAATGCTGCAGGCAAGAAGCCAGTTTGTTTTTTCAGTGAGAGTAGAACTTATGGAAAATGTAAAGGATTGCTAAATGTTCTTTTCATTTTTCCTGTCTGCTTTACTCATTTTGAAGTGATGCAGAGAAAGAATGTTTGAAGCTGTCTTTCTTGGATTTAGCTACATATTTTACCTTATACAGATATAACCAAACAAGAGCAGAAGAATACCTTACTCCAAGGTCAATTTAGTTCTCTTCTAGGTAGTAATTATCTGTTGGATTTCACATATGATATATCTGGCCAGAGGTCATTAGCCTTCCAGTCTAGCATCCCTGAGATAAATTGGAATCATAACTGCCACAATTCAAAGCCTTTTGGCCATTCTGGTTGGGAAACCCAAAAGACATCATATCCCAAAGTATGTAGAAGGTACCAAGTTAAAAAAAAGTTGCAATGTATTTACATAGTTCCTTGTTCCCATCTTTCCAATTTGCTCAGTGGTGGGAACCCCTCCCCCGCCCCCCTTTCTTTTAACTTTTTCCAGAAAGAGTTTCAGGATTTGGGGATGCATATTTGAAAAAAAAATGGAGTGAGGTTTATTTATTTTATTGACTGGTGTTTAGTCCTCTTCTGTCACCAGAAACTTTTCTCAAAAGCTTCGCTTAATTACCAAAATGCTTCTACCCAGGGAATTGTTTGCAGCAAAACTGAGAGTTAAAAACAACAACATTTTTTTGTCTTTTGTTTTCCCCCACGCCTCCTTCGGGCACTAGCACTTTGATTTCATATTTATATTCCGTCCCCCCCCCCAATTTTTTTTTTTTAACTTTTTCTGCNCTTTGATTTCATATTTATATTCCGTCCCCCCCCCCAATTTTTTTTTTTTAACTTTTTCTGCCTTCCACCGTTTCCCATCCAGTCGTCCAGAAGCAGATTTGCTTTTCCCCTTTTGCGTCCCCATCACTTAGCGGGACCTCCTGCCGCCCGGTCACATTTACTGAGCCGCCTCCAAGTCCCCAGCCTAAGAGCCTCCACTTCCAAAGTTCAGCTCGTGCTACGCTCGTTCTTTTTGCAAAGGAGTCCGAAAAAGCAGCCCGGTTTCCCAGGGAGAAGTCGGAGGGAACCTTCTTTGGCTCCTGGATGCCGGGAGCGCAATCCAGAAAGGAGAGCTGCTGGGAAGCCTCCGTCTGGGAACGGAGAGAGAATGAGGGGTGTCTCAAAGTTGACCCAAACGGGGTCTCCGCTTCGGAGTGGGACCTGAGAGCTTCCAGAGTCTATCCCGAGGATTGGCTTTCACGCCTCCTACTCATCAGCGAGCCGTTTCCCGACTGTCTCCAGCGGCCCCTCATCTGAACCCGACGATCGGTCAGTTCTGACCCGCTTCCACCCAACCCACCACCAACACTTACCCCATATGCAGGCAACTGTCAGGCGCCGTGGTGCTACTCTGTTGCTGCTGCGTTGCCGCCACTTGTGCAGCTAGACCACCACCACCACCACCACCCCAAAAAAAAAAAACGGAGGGAGGAGGAAGCCAGAGAAATCGGGAGGGGAAGGAGAAGGAAGGAGGGACTTTTTAAAAGAAGAGCCCAAGGAAACCGACCAACTGCAGAACTTGTTTCTCTAACCTGAAACCCGGAGGTTGGGGTCTATCGCTCATCGTTAAGAGCCCCCTTGATGTCTCTCCACCCACCTCTTCCTCTCTCCACGTAGTAGAAGCGCTGCTTTCCTCCGCCTTTAGAGGAAAGTTTTGTCAGAGGGGCAAGCGGGGTGGAGAAGGAAGTCCAGGGGACTTTGGATGAGAACCAGGGACTAATACAAATTAAGTGGGCAGCGGGGTTGGAGAGATTACGAGAGACGCGATGGTGAGGCACGAAGTCCCCAGGAAGGGAAAATGGCTTGTAAAGAAGCGGGGAAAGGTTAGAAAAAGAATCGGGAGCGGGGGGAAGGGGATGGAAGACTGGAAATATTTCACTCTGGAATTGAAGAGATTTCTGGTGAGGACAAACCCCATCCCCCTAAAGGCACTGGGCACAGTATCTCCCTGCAGAGAGCAAACCACGAGCACATATATCCCTTTCAACCAATCGAAAGGCAAGTTGCACATACTGAAATAACGGAAGTGTTTTGTTTTGGTTTGGTTTAAAAAAAAAAAAAGAAATAATTGAATCAGAAAAAAGAAAGGGAGGGATGCCAATCCGTACTGTGCAAGGTGATTTTAAGGAACGAGTTAATGAAAGATGCACTAATTTTTCATTTCACAGAGAAAGAAAAAGAACGGGTACAGAATTTGAAGTTAAAATTTGAGATTTTTTTTAATATATCTCAGATAAAGAGAGGCTTCACACCAAACATTTTCAATTTGTAATTTAACAAAGGAGAAATAAAATACAGGAAATATAGATTTAGTCTAGTATGTTACAATAGGGCTAATACAAACCAACTGCAAAAGGAAAAGAAACCATATCCCAATTAAAAAGATACACACAATTGCCTTGGAGGTGGATCACTCACTTTTCTTTCCCTGAGTAAAGTAGAACATATAAACATGTATTTTGTTAGCTTCCCCAAAAGAAAGTTTTTCTGTTGCTTAATATAGGAAGAATACCAAATTTATTAAACAAAACAGGAGTTTCAAAGTAATAAAGGAGGCAGAAATTATTTGAATCATAAGGAGGCAAATTCTTATTACCATCTGTGAATGCAGATAAGCTGAAATATAGTCAAGCATAGCTGGCTGAGGAATTCTGGAAGTTGAAGTTCCCAAGTCTTAAAGTTGCCAAGTTTTGGGACTCCTGCTCTGAGGAATTCAGGTATTTAAGAGTCAGTCTAAAAAACAGTGGAAATAGGGTTTTGTCTCTTGAATTTTTAATGTGAGTACATAGAACCACTTACAACACCAATATATCCTTGCTTGGTTATGATACTTCATTTATCTTCATTTATCTTATCCTAACTTGGATTATGAAAACCTGAGCTTGAAGAATGAGAGATTTCAGCCTATCTTACTTTTGATCCACACAACTGAACAAAAATAATATGGTGGCTATTCTCTTTTACTATTCTTAAGTTTTTTTATGGCAGAGATACATGACAGAGTGATTATTAGAAGTGATATCTGAACTCAGATATTACAAATTAGTCAGAATGACACCATAAACAAAAGCTTAACGTCGAATCAGAAGAAACTTAGACAAAATAAATGAATTCGTCCAAGGCAGTTTTTTGCTTTCCAGGCAACAGAGTTCTTAATATTTTGGATTACATTATTTAAATAACTTTGGAGGTGGAATAATTGATACATTGTTTCAAGCAGTTCAGATCACCAGATCACCACCCCCAAAGCAATGTTTTCATGAATTGCATCTTGAATAGGTCTTCTCATGTCAGTGTTTGGAGCTTTTTTGAAAATTATTGGTTTAACCAATCGTCTCCCCCCTCCAAGCCCCCTTATTATCTTTTCTTCACACTTTTGCTGATAACCTAGTCTTTTGGTATGCTATCATTTGATAATACCGGGCTCAGTCATTGCTCAGCTCACAAGCAAAAGATGCATGCAATTGCTAAAAGCTAGAGATAATAAAAAGAAATTCCACATTTAAGTACTAAAATACTTTCACATGCTAGACATTTAAGTGATATATTAGAAAATGTTTTATTATCTTGTGCATGTCACTCTCATTCCTCTGATCAAAACTTTGGTTATTATGCTTTCCCCTTAATTGCAGAAAGCAGTTGTATAATCA
The DNA here is from genome assembly GCA_004320025.1 of Laticauda laticaudata. NCBI lineage: Eukaryota > Metazoa > Chordata > Lepidosauria > Squamata > Elapidae > Laticauda > Laticauda laticaudata. The sequence continues at coordinate 26,692 of BHFT01015954.1, read as the reverse complement.
TGACCAAAAGGAAACTGTTATTTTTGGAAAGATATTTCCTGGGTGTGATGGATTAAAAACACTTAAAATAATTAAATGCCTCTGGCTTGACATGTTCAGTTTGGATTTTGCTTATAAAGGAACACACCCAATATGTATGTGTGTGTTTTTGTGAGTGCATGTAATCTGCTGATCCATCCTTTTTTAATTATTATTATTATCTAGTTGTTTGCATGAGAATAAATAGCACAAACAATAGGAAGGAACATACTAAGAACATCCTTCAAAGCTATAATGAGTAATATAGGTAGAATGATACTGATTGTGGTACCTTATTGAACTGTATTTCCAGAAGAAATTAACCGCAATATACATAGGCTTCTCGGTGCTCACTAAGAAATATTTTTTTGAAATGACGAGAAGAGCATTAGGATTTTGAATATTATTATTTACACGGCCTGATGCTAAAGAGTTCTAATCCTCCTCCCCCCACCTGAAAAGAAATTTGTTCCAAATGCAAAACACAAGCAGAGAAGTTTCAGTTTCAGTTTCACAACAGCAAGCAGCTTTAGTACAGAACAGTTGAACTTAGCCACACCCAGGCTCCTTGCTGTCTCCTCCTTGCTCACACAGCAAATACTGCTTCAGTTTCCAAACAGCTCTCAACTCTCTCACACACTGACAGGAGTTAGCCAGATGAATACCAATGGATGCTGGTAGGCAGAGGCAGAATTTTTTTCCCTTATTTTCCTCCCAAAAAACTAAACCCCATCACATAGTTTCGTAGTGAAGCGCAAGTGCACAGCTAGTTTTTAATAATGGAAAACATTTTAAATATGGCATAGATAGTTCTAGAGAAGAGTTAAATAAATGCCCCCCAACCTTTTGCGCATCAGGGACCATTTCTGTGGAGCGAGGTTTTTCTGCAGACCGCAGGGGGTCTGGTTGTGTGTGCTGCCTGCATCCTGTGGATGGGGCTCTGCTTGTTTGCGGTGGGCCATTTCCGGCATACAACAGACTGAGGGTTGGGAACCCCTGAGTTAAAGTATTCCAAGATGTGCTGATTAGCAATATCATAAATGTGGGGATGGTTTTTATGACTACTTGTTAAAGCCACAGAGTTGTAAATCACCCTCCCCGAGTGCCCATGGACAGTCCATCAGTTTTTTACAATTAGGTGAAATAGCATTCAATCCTAGACACAATACTCTTCATTCTTTTTCATTAATGATCCAGATAAAGAAATGTAAGGGATAACTATCAATTTTGCAAAGGACAATACTCTGGAAAACAACAAAATTTGGATTGTTTCTATAGGTCGAAGAAAATGGCTAAAATAACCAATTAATTTTAACTTTAAAAAGGGGAAGACAGATGCATATTCAAAGTGTGCTTAGCCCTTTTTATATGTTTTGAATTTACTCTAGCAATATGTAAAAAAGCAAAAACATTGAACAAGCTAGCTATGCTTACTCCATCCACATTATCAGCACCCTCCTTACGCTCAAGGCACATTTTGAAAATGGGAATTTTCTCTACAAGCCCATTTTTTCCAAAGTTCTTCATCAAATCAACAGAAGCGGCATTTTGCTGTAGGAACTGGTATACTACGTGAGGAACGTAACAAGGACTAAGTGAGAATGGAATTAGAATACTTGCACTTGTCTTTTCATTTTGGTTGTTGTGCCACAAAGCATTAAGAACATCTGAAGAGGATTTATCTCTCTCAATCCTTTAACTCATGGGTATCAAACTCATGGCCCAGGGGATGGATGTTTTGCACGCTGGCCACACCCTCACCTAGTTTAGCAAAGGGGGGAATTGCAATACATCATGTAAAAATGCCTCACAATTTGACTTTGACACCCCTGCTTTAACTCCTTGGATTACTTGGCAAACATGCATTTTTTACTGTCAAAATTATTAGATCTTTAATTAAAATTGGGTCTTATAAGAAACATGATTGAAACAAATATAATTTAAAGAAACATATCTGGGTCAGAAATGTCAATGTGAAATGTAGTACAGTAAATATATTGGATAAATTTGCTAGTATCCATGTTGTTAATCTCTCTGATCACTCCTGTCCTGAATACAATATTGGGAGGTGACTGATCACACTTGACTATGTTCAGAATATTTTCTCTAAAGGCCTGGGATGCTGGCAGTCTGACTGGGAGAGCATGGACAGGAATGACCCTCTTCACCCTCCATAGGTGGTCCTAATGAAGACCCTCTGTGTCTACTGATTGTACTGGAATTGGGACTGAGGAAGCACACTCTTTTTCATTCATCCTAAGTGTTTAGATAATCGGCTGTCAGAGGTCAGTTGGAGACAATAACAGCTGCACCTGCCTGTGAGCTTGGCACAATAAGGAGGAAAGTATAACAGCCATGCAAGCACTGAGTCAACCAGGAAGATGTTCTTCTTCAAATATATTAAATTGCTTTGTTGAACCCTTTGTATTCCAAAGCAAGGAAGGAAATGAGAGTAATAAAAATGGGAGGTTTCCTTAAGTTGTGCTGATACATTGCAAATGTTGGGAAAACTAAAAATTAAACACATCTGTCCATTACAAAAATGAAACATTTCTGCAAAAGAAACAATGTGTGATTGATTTGGGCTCAGTGTACATTTCTGTGTGTGCGTGTGCAAAATATAGAGTGAAATGTTTTTCTCTTAAAAAAATACTAAACACAGTTCTCTCTAAGACATCTAGGTTATCTTTTCTCCTAGTCAGATTCCCACTAGGTTCTTTTCTGATTACCTTTTCATGCTAAACTCTTCTGTGTACAGTTGTTCCTTTGTATCTTTGAGGCATCTGGGAGCCTGGCCAGATCAGATTTCCTCTTAATCTTCGAGGTGTGTCAGGTGGAAGTGGTTGCTTGGTGGTGCAGGAAAAGCATTTTTTTTTACATTCTAAGAAACAATCATTACAAGAAAAAAAAGTTTAGTCCTAAAGAATACGTGATTATACTGCATGTACTAATTCTCTGTTTACTGAGACCAATAGAGGAAACAAACCAGCAAATGAATGACTTTAATTATTCATTTATTAGGACAATGGCTACCAACCTTTTGCGCACCAGGGACCAGTTCTGTGGAGAGAGGTTTTTCCATGGACCAGTGGGGGTGTGGGTTCACGTGCTGCCTGCATCGGGTGGATGGTGCTTTTGTTTGCATGGACCCATTTCTGGCATGCTATGGACCGGTGCCGGTCCACAGACTGGAGATTGGGGACCCCTGCATTAGAAAACACATACTGAAGCTGAAGCTCTAATATTTCAGCCACCTAATGAGAAGGGAGAACTCACTGGAAAAGACCCTGAAGTTAGGAAAGATTGAAGGCAAAAGGAGAAGGAGATGGCAGTGGGTGAGATGGTTAGATAGTGTCATCAACGCAATAGATATGAATTTGGACAGACAGTGAAGTGGTCTGGCATGCTGTGGTCCATGGAGTCAAGAGGATTCATACATGACTTAGGGACTGACAACAACTTATTAGAAGAATAAATCAAATCATAATTTCACACACACACACACACACACACACACACACACACACACACACACACACATGCAAAAATCCTGACTTGTGCAGACAAAGCTGAAAATGTATTGTTTTCATTTAATCCAGCATGGGTTTGTCTGCTGGAAAAGCTAGTTGTGTGATCATATTGCCAACACAGTAACTGGTTTAAAGGGGGTGGCATACTCACACCCATACTTTAGGAAAACAAATCTGAATTAGTTGTTGCATTTTTGTTATTTTCATATCTGCATAAAAGGAAAGTTGTGAAAATGGACCATCAACATAAAGAGTATTACAGGTAATTCTTGATTTACAACAGTTCATTTGGTGGCTGTTCAAAGTTACAAATTTGCTGAAACAAAATGATTTATGACCATTTTTCAGTTATAATCTTTGTAACATCCCCATGGTCATGTGATCAAAATTCAGATGCTTGGCAACTGGTTCATACTTATGACCTTTGCTGTGTCCCAAGGTCATGTGATCACCTTTTGAGACATTCTGACAAGCAGTCAATGGGGAAGCCAGATTCACTCAACAACTGAGTTAATAGCTTATCAACTGCAGTGATTCACTTAACAAATGTGGCAAGGAAGGTCAAAAAATGGGGCAAAACTCACTTAACAAATGTCTCACTTACCAACAGAATTTTTGGGCTCAATTGTCATAAGTTGAGGACTACCTGTATTTGAAAAATATGGAAAGGTGATTAAAACAGTAGTTTGTTTTTTTCTTGAGTGTCACTGGTTCCCTAACCAAATATGTCTTTTCTCTAACTGGTTCTTTTCCTATCTGATTTTTAAATCCATTTTAAAGAACCATTTAGAATTACTATTTTCTGAAAAATTGGAACAGGTCTGTTTTCATTTTCTCTTTTTCCCATTGCCAAGAGAATGGATTCTCTAGTTGTAGGGAACTCTTTCAGTATTAGTTTTTGTCGAGAGTGAAGAAATGATCCTGGTGGAGATATGCAGGAGCTATTATGTGAGAAAAAGAGGCTTTAAAAAAAAATAGCACAAGACAACATTTGGAAATGACTCAGGCAGAGCATTCCTAAGAAAAAAATCATTTTATCTTTTCATGTAAGTAGTGCTGGGCTGATTCTGATCCCAATATGGTGTACAAAGAATCACTTTTCTCCTCCTCCATCTTAACAAATAGTCTACTTTTTAGTAAGTGGTTTGCAAAAAAAAAAAAGGAAAGAAAAAATAATTGCTATGATGGAAAACAATGCAAAGAAAAATTAAAAAAAAAATTAAGCCAAAACATTGAAATTCTTCACAAGCAGCTTCCCAGCTGCTTTTTACCATTCCCCTGCTACATTTAAAAGTCCTGATGAATTGTGAAAGAGAAATATAATCATGTCCATAATTTTGCAGCCAGGCCTTTTTTTTTTTTTTTAAATCAATTACATCCTATGATTGCACATTGCAGTGGAAGACTGCAGACACATTGGAATACTGGGGAAATGGGAAGAAAAGAAAGAAAAATCCAGATGTTTTAAGTCTCTAGGGATGAGTAATGGCTGATTTAAATCTAGATCCAAGTGAGGCAGGAATTCTTGCCAACTAGAATATGGAATACTTGTAAATTCTGTAGAAGTTACAGTAATTCAAAAGATAGCATAGTGCAAGCTTTGCTGTGATTTCATCCCAAGTGGAACAATTTCAGAAATAAAAATAGATTATATGGTGAGATCAAACAGGAACTAATTCCCAAATTGTACAAAGCACCCATATGAAAGAGCTCAGAGAGAGATAAATGTTATAGAAAGTCAGCTGAAACTTTTATGGTTCAATATGCAAATTTCAAGAATAATATATGTTAAACATACTCTGAAATCTTTGGTTTATGTAGATTTTATAATAGGGCTATTCAGTTTCATATTCATTTTCATTTCCTTTAAAAGCAGAATCTCTTATTGTGACTTGCCATCTTTTGCAATTTGAAAGGATTCTGGCAGCTTGGTTATTTTCCTCAAATCAGTTTAGCTTCATTACTGTGAGAATGAACTCAATAGCTGTAAGATCTGTTCCTCCACCAGATGCCATATTTACCAGTGATTTACATGAGAAGAAAAGTGCAAAAAATAATCAACGTTTGCATTTTTAGCATTATTTCAAGATGTCTTCTCAATCATTTTGTTCTTTAATTTTTGCAATTTATTTAGAAAATTTACTTTCCTTTTATTGTGGGAACATATGAGTCTCATAAGCTTAATTATGTGCTTAACTATACTTCATCCAAATGCTACAAGAGGATTTTTTTTTCCAACTGCAGCAAATGATCCCATGACTTGCATTTAAAAACAAAAACTAGAGCTATTGAGTTTGAAGACTGTCTAAAATGTACTTAGAAATGGTGCATTTTAATCATTTATCTTTGTCCAATGAAAAGTTTATTTTCATTTTTCCTAACTAAAACTTTAAACAAACCAATAGAAATGTTCTCAGTTCCATTTGTTATCAACATTTAAGAATAGAATAGAGTAGAGTAGAGTAGAGTAGAGTAAGAGTAGAGTAGAGTAGAGTAGAGTAGAGTAGAGTAGAGTAGAATAGAGCAGAGCAGAGCAGAGCAGAACAGAACAGAACAGAACAGAATAGAATAGAATAGAATAGAATAGAATAGAATAGAATTCTTTATTGGCCAAGTGTGATTGGACACACAAGGAATTTGCCTTTAGTGCATATGCTTTCAGTGTACATAAAAAGAATATTTATATATTAATCAATAATCATAAGATACAACACAGTAATAGGTTACTAATAAGCAATCAAATCACACTAAGAAACAAATAAAACAATATAAATCATAAAGATACAAACAACAAGGTTATAGTCATAAGTGGAAGGAGATTGGCAATAGGAAGGATGAGAAGAAGAATAGTAATACAGTTTTAGTAAATAGTTTGACAGTGTTGTGGGAATTAGTTTAGCAGAGTGATGGCATTTGGGGGAAAACTGTCCTTATGTCTAGTTGTTCTGGTGTGCAGTGCCCTATAGCAGTACGAAAGTACGAAAGTCCATTAACTAGGTCTTCTTTATATTTATCTTTAACACTTTTTTTCACTGTGCTAGATCAGTATAGCATGCATTATTGATATTTCTTTCTCCAGTTTTAAAAAACCTTCTCATCTTCCAATTCATTTCCCAATATGATTGGAAGTGGCAGAAAAGGTTAAGTCATTTCTCATGCTTCATTTCAGTTTTCTAGGCCATTTGGTGATGTACCAAATGATAAATACAGAAAGAGTTGTTGATATATCTTCCATTCTGAATAATCCATTACCCAAGATAAGGCATAGTGAAGTTATAATTTAGAAGTGGGAAGAAGCTACTTTATGGAATTGGCCAATATAGTACAAGAAAAGATTACTGCCATATTCCAAAATGAAAGAGTGTAACAATTTTACAGAACCCCACCTTCTAAAATTGGCCATCCAGCTAAGCTTTGATTTAATTTAACCACAGTATTTTTATTTTCCATCACAAACTTATCAAGAAGGCATTTGATAGTACTAAAACGGATCTAAAAAGTCAAGGGTGTGCTGCATAGTAATGTATGATGGAGCATTATAGCAAAACATCTCATTCTGAGCCCTCTTGTTTTTTCAGCCAAGCTGTAAGGCTACAGGAATGCATTAGTAGATGTATTTATGTCTATACAATTGAATTATACTTTTCAGGTTTATATATTTCAGCCATCATATAGTGCTGCTAATAGTGTTTTCCTACCATTACCCATGTAGTCTAGTGTTCCTGCTGCTTTTAACTGATTTGTTTTAATCGATATTTTTATTATGGCTTTATATTGCTGTTTCACTGCGCTTTTAATTGTATGCTACCATGAGAGGTGCTGCTATAAGAAAATAATTTTTACTTATTTGAGTTTTGAGTTACTTGCAGTTTTTGCAGAAAAAAAAACACATACATATATACATATACATACATATGAAAGTTTAAGAGTAAGATGTAATGGTAAAGGAATAAGTAAATACATATACTGAAAAATGTGAGGAGATGCAAAAAAATGTCTTGATGTTGATAATAATGTATAAAGTTTTATTTTATGTTTTTAAAATTTGAAAACTTAATAAAATTTATTTAAAAAGAAAAAAGAAAGTTTATCACAGAGTTCCTTAAGATCTGTGGTATAAGTTGGTAGCAGTGATAGTGAGACATAGATATTGAAGTGATCAAAGAAGGGCTAGTTTTTTTATCCGTAGCTTTGTTTATGTGTCAGTTGTTTGAAATGTTCATGATAAATGAGAACTGAATGCAATTGCTATTTTCTACCAAGAATAAAAGCCTTGTTCTAAAATCATTTTTTAAAAAAATTAAAAATCCAACAATATGGTTTCAGTTTATTTGCACAAGTTACAACCCTGCTTCCCACCAGTCCCCTCTGGATAAACTTCTACAATTACATAATATGATCACAACAATTAGGATTAGAACTGCAGTCCAATAAATCTGAAGCTTGCTAGCACAGGAATGTTTGCTTAAGACCAGTAGAGGAAATGTCAACTTTCCCCAGTAGTTTAAAAGGTTACATCTTAACCTTCATTTTAACTTGTTCCTTAATTAAGCCACTAATATTATCTATCTCTCTATCTATCCCCCCATCCATTATCTGTCTGCCTATCTTATCTATCATCTATCATCTTCTCCATCTGCCTTTGTCTGTCTGTCTGTCTGTCTGTCTATCTATCTATCTATCTATCTATCTATCTATCTATCTATCTATCTATCTATCTATCATCTATCTATCACCACTTTTAAACTAATAAGAAAAGAACCCTTTAAGGCTCCAAGGTTTGGAGACCTGACTGGGTGCAGTGACCTATTTCTTGGTTGTGTTCGTAATTTGGGTTTGTTGTTTATCAGTTACTTTGTAGTTTAACATTTGTGTTGTTTTTATTTTAATTCTGTTCACCATCCAGAATCACTCATTGAGATGAGTGGCCATATAAATTGGCAAAGGAAGGAAGAAAGCAAAGAAGGTCCATAATACTAAAGCTTTTTCCAGCTGTACTCTTGGTACCTCTTTTATGGTAGCAATGTGAGAGATTGGGACATTTGAAAGAACAGGTTAGGGATAGTTCATCATGGATAAAATCTATCTTTGTGGTCACCAGGAATCTGCATAATCAATCAGTCAGTCCTCTCTACGTGTTGGGAATGCATGTCCTCAAATTCCTAGCCAGTGGGGAAATATTCCAGAAAGAACATTGATCTAAAGTTTGGAGAAGGAAAGTAATAATAATGATTTTTCTTTTCAACGTTGCCCACAGGCTAATTCCATTATTAAACATGAATGAGTAGCTTTAATATGCGAAACAGAGATTCATGTCACAGCAACCCATTTCAATAATTGGGTTTCTTTCAGCTCAGTATTAACTAATGACATACTTATGGCAATTATTAAAATCTATTGGAAGGAAAAGGCCTATTTAAAAACTCATCTCAAATGCCTTAAAATATCTTAAGTAAGCCAAGAGTCATATTTGATGTGCAAGTGGCAAGTCTGACATCTTTCTCTTTGGGGTGCTTGTCTCACTTTTGAAATGAGAAAGCAGATGGGGAAATAGAGTTGCCAACTATTATTTTTGCCTCCCAACATCATTCTCCACTCTTAACCTAATTCATTTAACTTGCATTTTTCTTACATCGAAATCATAATCTTATTTTATGGCATACATTCATTTTTACAAACCTGCATACATATTTAATTAATAAGTATGTATTTGCTGTTTAGAATAATGTATGTTCAAATAAAGCAACTTCAAGAAACTGAACACTGTTTCCAATTAGAAATTCAATCAATTACTATCACATTTCCAGTTTTTTATTCTCCTTTCTTTTGAAAGTGTAGCTTCTGCAGAGATCACTTTTCTGTTACAGTTAATTTCTTAAACTCTGTATCTTCTTTTGCTGTATTGTTAACATAACATAATATAACCAGTTTGTGGTAGAGGTGAAATCGCTGGCCTTCTTGGAACTGTTGAAAGGACTGTTGTAGACTGGAGATAGATGTTGATAGATGATGTTGTTGAAAGATGATGTTGTATCCCTCCCCCTCTGTTGAGAAAGGGCTGTTCAATTCTGACAGAAATGGTCTCTTTGACCCCTCTTTCAAACCAGTAATCCTTGCTGTCCAAAGAATGGACTTTGTTGTCTTCAAAAGAGTGGCTTGTGTTTTTTAAATGCAGATAAACATTTAAATACAGATGGACATCTCATCCTTTGCTGTCCCCTTATCTATTTGTCTTGAATCTTTCCCAACATCAGGGTCTTTTCCAATGTGTCCTCTTTTCTCAGAGATTGCCAGTCCATTGTGTTCACACTCATGTACTATGCAGAGTGCATCACTAGCTTCAGACTCCTAAGATTTGATGGCGTTCTGCAGCAGTATCTGGGGCTTTTCTCCCAACCATGTAACCCCACATTTGAAAATCGCATTCAGGCAGGTCCAGCATTGGTTGAATTTGTATTGCTGCACAAAGTGACACACACACACACACACACACAAACACACATAATAGTTATTTATCTAATGCATGTAACATTGTTTTGAACTTCTAGGTTGACAGAAGCTGAGGCAAGTGATAGGACTCACTCTGTCATGCAATGCTGGGATTCAAATTGCTGAAGTACAGGCATCATCAAGCCCTTGAACCACTGCACCTCTTCATAAAGTTCTGCAATCTTAAATAATATCCTTCTATAGAAAGAGTAAGTTCTAAAAATCAGCATCCTTAAGTTTCTCAGTTTGGTCTGTGGTTACGCACTGGGCTAGAAACCAGGAGACTGTAAGTTCTAACCTTGCCTTAGGCATGAGACCTGCTTGAGTGATCCTGAGCCAATCATTCTCTCTTAGCCCACAAAGGCAAGCTCAGGGAACAAGCCAATTGGCCAATTTCTATTGTAGTAAATGGATCAACATTTGGTAAAGCTGAAAAAAAAACAGATCTTGAGCTTGTATAAAAAAATGCTTGGAAGAAAAAATGCATGCACACATGGACTCACATACACCCCCACACAACAAATATTTTGCTTTAATGTTCTACCCATTCCAAGGAAGATCCCTGAAAGGTATATAGTGATTTATATTGGGTTTTGCATATTTATAATTTATCTACCTCAGATTAGTTTACTAGGATAAAAGGAAAGGTTATGCATTGTCTGTCAAATAAGGTCTCATACTTTACTGAGCAGTTAACATTTTAAATTCCAGAGCATTTCAGAACCTAACTGACATATTTTATCAACTAAGTCTAATGTATTTTGTTGTCATTTTTATTGATATTCGGTTATTTGTGTTCTTTATATAAATATATATGGATTACATGACCATAATAAAGACTGAATTATCCATCAACCGGAGAGACAGTTGCATGACATTTTGTTGGGTTATTCTAGTATGCAAATGAAAACAACAAATGAATAATGAATTTATCACAAACAGGAAAATTACTGTGACAAGGGATTCACACTTATTATGTCAATATTGTGTGTTCTTTATGGACTCATCCTACAGAACTGCTAACTTATCAAGTGCCAACATGCCCATCCAAATAATTCATTGCTTATCTTTGGCTTGTTACAGGTCCAACAACAGTCAAAGAAAGTATATGGAAAATATCTTGCCCTGGCTTTTTATATTTTTATTCTATCTGTAGCAGCAATGTAAGTCTAAGGTTTATTAAATTAAGGCCATTGTCAGCCCTGGAGCCACATTTCCCTGGCACATCATGCTGTTGCCTCATCATTTGGTGGGTTGTTTTTTTGGCTGGAATTGAAAGTCAGTCCCAAAGGAATTTATTCCCAACTAAATGTGCATTGTATGCAGGATGATCTGCCAACCACCATTTAGTATCCCATGATCTACCCAATGGGAAACACAGAGGCTTAGACTTAATCATAGTATTACCTAATATTTCATATTTAAATGGTTCAGAATTCCAATCTTTTTTTTAAAAAATCTTCACTTCACTTAAAACATTTCTATTCTATTGATACCTCTTGAATCAACACTGTGATATTCATTTATAATATCTCTCTGCCAAAGTTAGAAATAGCACTGGGGGAGCAGATCCCACTCTGTCTTTACAGCATCCTGTATACTATCAAATTTGCTCTGAATTCTTCATGTTGCATCGGGGGAGTGGGAGATGTGGGATTTACAAGAAGAAGGGAAATGCTAATTGCATGAGCAAATATTCCCTAACATGAAACTTCAAACAATTCATAGTTCTTGAAGCAATTTTACAAATTAATGCAACATTTAAAGCCTTCAGTGTTTAGTGACTGCACATTTTGAGAAAATAGCTGGCAAAGGCAAAATTATTCCTTGTGTCAATAGGGCAATTGGGGAATCCTGAGGATAGCACAGATGTCATGGTGTCAGTGTTAAATGACACTATATAATTTGTGTTAGCCACATTATGACACAAGACGCATGTGCAATTTGCATCATTTGTCTACAATGGTGTTAGGCATCTGCCCAGCCTCCTTTAGTCCTTTCAGATTTTGTAAGTTCAATTAGGAATGTAAGAAGATAAAATCAGATAAAAGGACAGGTGTCAATGCATAAAAGTTTCTGCTCCTTTTGGAAGGAGCCTTCTAGGCATTTCATCCCAATACTGCAACAGACACAAAGTGCTTGTTTTGGGTCTCCTTTATGCATTACAGACCATATATAAGCACTGTTCAGGAATATTTAAGAGTGTCCAATTACTGATTCTGAAACAGGCAATACCTATCATTATAAATATGTACTGTAAATATGCTTATATCCATAGTAGAAATGAGAGGAGTATCTGGTCCTTAAGTCCTATTATGCTGTCTCATGGTGGTGCTAGGCCTGTACACCAAGATTATATACTACCAGCAGAATTATTCAAGGTGTGAACATCAGCCCAGTTAAAGTAAGCAGGTAAGTATATTTGGTAGCATTGATGCAGGAACTTGCTCTGAATAGATCACTTTAGTGATAATAACAAAGACATAATTCCATATTATGTGGGAGAAAGCAATAAATCATTTCTAGACAGATACTGTTACTCCTGGAGTTCTGGAGAGACACTGTGAAGTCATTGGAGAATGAAAATACAATGATAGATGATTGGCCCCTCAGATCAGATGACACTCAACATACTATTGAGAAAGATTTGAGAATCTTTGGATGTGCTAGTGGTCTTCTTGTTATCGCTAGATCATATGTGCTCATATGTCATGCAGGAAAATAACACCTAAAATTGTTTTACAGTGGGGTTATGGAATGTAAGGAGCATGGAGAAGAAAAGCTCCACATGGTAAAAAATAAAATGAATCAACCAGAGATTGAAATCATAGCGATCAGTGAATTGATGTATCTATCTCTGGATATTTTCAGTCAGGAAAGCACACTTTTTCCTACTTGGGACACAAAAAACAAAGAAGTATTAATATTGCTTCAAAAGCAGGATGGATATAGCAAAGATACTACTCTGGTACAGTGCAGTCCAAATATAAAATAATATAAATTAGAGTTTGCAAACAAACCTTTAATAAGGTTGATGACAATTATCCAAGGTTGTGTTCCATTCGCTAATGCAAAAGAGAAGGAAGGAAGTTGACTAGTTTCATGATCAAGTTCAATCTGAAATTGTGGTTGGGTGCCAAATTTAGAAATAGTAAGAAGCAGAAGAATTGATTAGTTCCTGCCAATCCAGTGATTTCTTCAATGCTAGTAGAGTCTTCAAACAACCAAATGATCCTCATATATAAGAACATTACCAGACAGAATACCAAAAAATCAAATTGAGTACATTATTGGTACAAAGAGATAGAAGAGTTCAATTGTAACAGTTGTGGAAATGTTGAACTGTGGAACAGATCATGAACAATACATGTGCAATTTCTAAGCCAGGCTGAAGACAAAGAATAAAATCAATCAGACTGGTTCCAAAGCAACTAAAGGAATGAAAATAAAGCTATTTAATTTCTTCTCATTAAATTTTGGGAGCGCCATCACCTGAGACTTTCAAGAAGAGATTGGACTGCCATTTGTCAGAAATGGTGGAGGGTCTCCCGTTTAGGTGGGGAGTTGGACTAGATGACCTACAATATCCCTTCCAACTCTGATTATCTGTTATTTTTCCTATATGCTAAATATATACTGAAGAAGTTGGATTGGAGAAAAATGAGTGTGGTTTTAAAATAGGAGAAAGAAAGAAACATCAGTAACTAGTCCATTGTTAATCTGGAAGTTCTAGTTATTAACTCAAGGACCACAGTTAAAAAAAAACCTTAGACCCCAGTTTGTACACTTTGTCATGTGTGCAAGTACTCTATTTTTTAGAACTTCATCTAGATTAGGGGTGTCAAACCTAATTTCATTGAGGGCTGCATCAGGATTGTGTTTGACCTTGGGGAGCCGGCTGGGCATGGCCAGGGTAGGCAACATCACTCATGTTGGGGGCACCAATGGTGGCCTGGGATCCTCCTGCAGCCTCTGCCAGCAAAACAGAACTTTAGAGGGCTGCATGCAGCCCTCCTGAGTTCCATTTTTGATGGCAGAGGCATCAGGGGCCAGTACTTTGCTGTTTCCAGGGTGGCCTAGATCTAAGCACTCCAGTCAGATCCAGACCCTGGACCACAAGTTTAACAGTGCTGATCTAGTTCATATGTTTCTTTCAAGTTTTGCATCAAACAATTATTTAGCCACAGTTTCTTGGAGAAAACACACAGATTTCTGGTATTCCCTTTCTTTTGACCTACCATAAGAAAACATAAGCTTAGGTTCTCCCAAAAAATCTTGCTACTTTGCTTATTGATTGATTACAACATAATTATTATATGACATTTTACTGTGTTAGATTTTATCATGTAAACTGACTTGGATGGCTTTTATCCTCATAGACAGCCAAATGTTTTAAGTATATACATTTTTAAAAGGTCAAACCTTGTATCATTTTAACATAAGCCTGGAATATATAATGATTGCAACAATATAAATGACATGCTGCAGGGTGTTTTTTTTATAATAAATGGTATGACTATGATTATAAATGGCTATAATTTTGTTTTGAAAAAACAAACAAAAATAAACACATACAAGTGTTCATGTAATTCAAAATATGGGGAACTCACTTGATGGAACAAAGAAATAGCTTTTAAAAGATAACTTGAATCCCTTTTTCATGAGTAATTGATAATGTACATTATATTCTATTTTTTATTTCCAGTACCTTTTTTATTTCCAGCACCATAATCTTCATCTAAATAATCAAATGGATACTTATCTCATTGTTTTATCTTATTTTGGCACTGTTTTACATGTAAACTGCTGAATTTTGCCCAAATTCCTCTGGTGGTACACAACTTGTTCTTTCCATTTCCTACTGAGCAAAGTTCAATTTTATGACAAGCATGTAATGCTGAAGTAGAAATTTTCAGAAATCAATGCTGCAATTGCTATTTATTGTATCAAAGCCACTGAATAACTATCTTCTTTACAATATTATGAATATAAAAGGAAATTCTGTCATTTCCACACCACCCTTGGAACTGAATGGGGTTCTGCTTTCTACCATCTTAAAAGTTTGCCATCTTCTTTCTCCCCCAACATCCCAGTGTAATCTACAGTTTCAGGGTTTCCTGGTCTTCTTGTATCTGAACCTATTTGGTACTTTGGAGATGAGACTATCCATTCATTAGATATTTGTTAGACTAATTTTCTACACTAGATATTTTGAATGAGTCACAAAATAGGTTTATGCAAGACTGTACAATGTATATCTTACACATGAATGTACAATGTATATCTTTCAACTGAACTCTGATGGATTAGATTCATTATAGCCACACATTCTCTAAAATGGCTATGTGACCAATATTGTTTTGTTGTTGCTGCTTTTTATTGTGCAGTAAACAAAAGTATGGAATCCCAGTAATCTGTCTTCCTTGGCAAGAAGTGTCCTGGCTATATCGGCACTCAATACATCATAATCATTGCCTGTGTAAGTAAGAGCATTACAACCATTTTTTTCCTTAAGAAGATTCTACCTGTTCCAGAAAGCATCCTTGAGCAATGAACAGATGAACTGATTCACTCTAGCTCACTTCTAGTTAATACCCTAAAGAAATTTCATCTCACAATCCTTGGGTGTCATGTACTTATTGTTATACACAAGTGATTCATCCCAATTCCCCTAATTTCAGTTCTAATTTACTGGACTATAACTTAGATAACAAAAGCTTTGTATGTCATGATTTCAGCCAGAAAACCAGGAGGAAACTTCAAATGAGTTATGTGTCTGCCTTTCTCCAAAAGCTGCATCTTAATGCTGAGTAAAAGAAAAATGCTTTTAGTGGAAACCAATGGGAATGGAATCAAGCCAGCCTCTTTCTGGGAGCACACTTCCTAGCTATAATGCAATTACTAAAAATCTCTTGCACTGTGTTGATGTAAGAATACAGAGATGATCTAAGAATGTTTTTATATAAACCTCATAGCCTTGCTCAAAGCCTTGAAAAGTGTACATGTGTATGCACAGACATGCATGGGTGCATTGTGTCTGTGTATGTCCAGAAGTAAATATGTGTCTGTGTATGTCTGTGTATGTCCAGAAGTGAATATGGGCATACAAGAGTAATTGACAACCCAATACTTAGTGTGGCCTATAAGGCCCCCCAAAAATTAATCATTGCTCTACACATAAGTAGAGAAGGCTTTCTGGGTTGCTTTGATCTGTGCAATCCAAGATTTCAAATAAATAGGATCTAGAAAAAAATTAACATCAAATCAAAATGGAATAATATAGTGAACAAAACTTCCCTCTCATAGATTACATCTCATAAGATGGATGTTACAAAGGAATTAATACATGCTTCGACATATAAATAAATTTGGATGTTTTGTTTTCTTTTTAAATATGAAAATATGATGCTGTTTTATATCAGAATTTAACCAAGATGGGTAAATTGTGGCATTGGAGAACTCCTGTGGTGCTGCTGATTTTTAACAGCATATTTTCCTGCCACATTGAAGGATGAAGCATCTGGAATCCGTAAGGTACGTCTTAAATGGACATACTGTCATTTTAATTAGCAATGAAATTTCAGTCTTCTGAAGGTATTTGATACAATACTACTAATTCTACATTATATCTCATCAATTGCAAGTTGTTTCCTAAAAATATTAAGCATACCTCCGGACTTATAGAAGGCTGGCTGCCCCTGAATTAGAACATTGATCTATTATAGACAATGATACCAATAGCTGAAAGAGGCTTCCAAACCAACCATCAGAAGTCTACTTGAGCAGAAATGTCAACCCAATCCAAAGTAATTCCCCATTTCAACTAACATTTTATTTTAAAAGCATGCTTTGGAGATGAGGAAGAAAAACACACATTATTTATCATTATTTTTAGCAAATTAGATGTCATTGGTATCTCACATTTCAAGGCTTAATTATTTGAAATACAACTGATTTAAACCACAAGAGTAATTTCTTTATTTATTTCATAACAGTTTCTTTTGTAATACTTTTCATGTTGCAATTTTGGCCATGTATGCACTTGAAATTGTCGTTCTTTTCTGCCTTTGCACCTATTTTTTTCCTAAATGAAATAGAAAATACATCTTGGTTTCCATTGCAATCTATTTTCATCCCCTGATACCTGGGGATAATTAGTTACTTGTACTTGATTTCTGATCATAGGAGAATCTTTCAATTAAAGGTACAACCTGAAGAAAGTGCACCAAAACTCTGCAGCAGAAACACAACATGTTGTTCTTTGACCGAATGTCCTCCAAATTTTACACTGCTATAAATTTTATGGCATTCTTTGTGCAAGTTGCAAATCCAAGTGAAATCATGGGAGATGAGTAATTTCTTCACACACTTCCATTCTGCTGCAGCTGCGATCCTCCTATCTCTGAGTTGCACTTCTTGAAAGCAAGATTTTTTTTTTTTTAGGAAAGAAACTTCATCTGGCAATGCAAGAACAATTGATTCATATTTAGATTTGTATGGCAACCAGAAATAATATTAGTGATGTCAGAAGCAAAACCTACAAAATCTCAAGACAACATGACTCCCTTTGGTACTGAAATGAATTCCTGCAACTTCTTTAAAATACACAGTTATTGCAATTGCATTCATAAACCATCTAATTTAATAGGGTTGCATTCATATTTATAATTTGTCCTGATGTTGAATAGGAAGGAGGAAGAATTACATAATTAGAATATTGTTATTTTTTTTGTAATGTAAGATACTAAACTCACATTTGGCATGATAACAACAAGCCAGCTCATAAGGACTTTAGAGATATGATTCATTAAAAGTGGCATATTCCTATGCATCTATTACTGATATTATGAAAAAATGTCAAAAAAATATTTTGGAAGTAGCTGAATGAAAAATAGATTGCTCAGGAGAGTTGTTGCTGAACTGTATAAAAATAACATTATCTCATTTTATTCCTAAAGAGATGAATTTAGTTGCTTTGAAAATAAGTCTTTGAGGATGCAAAAAGAGTTACTCATGAGTGTGTGTGTGTGTGTGTGTGTATGTGTGTGTGTATGCTTGTGCTTCAAGCGTATTGTTACTTTCTAGAGGAATAATTGATTAAGTGCTACAAAATCTACTGCACACTTTCCACCATCATCTGTTGCCAACTCAGATCCTTCAGTTCTCTCAACCAGCTTCCATTGCTGCTCTAATTGGCTGTAATTGAATACATCACCTTGCTGATGCTCATCCTCCTCTGCTGTTTCCTTCTGCTTTTTCCCAGCAAAATGGGGTTCTCAAGGAAGCCTGGTCTTCACAGAATATGTCCTAAGATTGAGTCTGCATGTTTTTGCTTCAAGTAAGAACTCTTCCACAATTTTTTGTGGCTTTGGTGAAAATTGTTCCAGAGTTCATACATCTGCTTTCTCAGCTCTCTATGAGATTCTTATGTATTCTATCCAACACCAAATTCAAAAGTATCAATACAGGTAGTCCTCGATTTACAACAGTTCATTTAGTGACCTGAAAAAGGTGATTTATAACTGTTTTTCAAACTTATGATGACTGCAGCAGCCCCCTGGTCACATGATCAAAATTTGGATGCTTGGCAACTGACTCATCTTTGTGATGTTGCAGTATCCTGGGGTTATGTGATCACCCTTTGTCACTTTCTACCAAGCAAAGCCAATGGGGAACTCAGATTCACTTAACATCCATATTACTTAACAATTCACTTAACAAATGTCTCACTTATCAACAGAAATTTGGAACTCAGTTGTGGACATACCTGTATTCTTTTTATCTTGTTTCTTCAGGGTTCAAATTTCACAACCATAGGATACGAAAGAGAAAATTATTATCTATATTTCTAGTCTTTGGAGCATCTGATTACCTTTCTCCTTGCTTAACTGAATGAATGTGAGACTGCTGGTTCATGTGATTTATTTTCATAAATGACTTAGACGAGAGAATAGAAGGGGAAACTCATCAAATTTGCAGGTGACACTAAGCTGGCAAAATGAAATTTAATGTGGAGAAAAGTGAGGTTTTACATCTGGGCAGGAAAAACCAAAGATACAAGTGCAGATTAGATGAAGCCTGGCTCAAAAACAGTATCTATGAGAGGGACCTTGGAGTCTTAGTGGACAATCACTTAAACGTGAGACAGTAGTGTGTAGCAGCCACCAAAAAAGTTAATACAATATTTGGTTGTATAAACAGAGGCATGGAATAAAAATTATATGAAGTATTAGTATCCCTTTATAAAGTCTTAGTAAGACCACACCTGGAATACTGCATCCAATTTTGGTCACCACATAACAAGAAAGATACTGAGACTTTGGGAAAAGTGCAAAGAAGAGCAATTAAGATGATTAAAGGCCTGGATACTAAAACATATGAAGAATAGTTGCAGGATTAGGGTTTCGGATTTGGCTAATTTAGAGAAAATAGGGACTGGTTGTGGGGGGACATGATAGCAATATTCCAGGATTTGAGAGGCTGCCACAAAAAGGAGAGGGTCAATTTATTTTCCAACACACCAGAGGGCAGAACAAGACACAACCAATGTGCACCAATGTGCACCAACATACCTACCATCCCTGTCCTATTATTTCTTTTTATTTTTCTTATATGTGTCCATTTCATGTATTCATAACTATGTTTGTACTTATACCTGTTATTTTAGAATTACTTGACAAAATAAATAAATACATAAAAATAAACAATGGATGGACACTAATCAAAGAGAGAAGTAATCTGGAATTAAAGAAAAACTTCCTAATAGAGGGGACAATCAAACAGTGGGATAGGTTGCCTTCAGACATTATGGGTGCTTCATCACTGAAGGTTTTTAAGAAGAGACTGGATAGTCACTTTTCTGAAATGGTATAGGATCTCTTGCTTGAGCAGTGGCTTAAACTAGAAGACCTCCAATGGCACTTCTAGCTCTATTCTGATTCTGATTATTGTTCTGTTCAGAAATAAGGTGCGCGAGACCGGGTTCTAACAAACAGCTCTTTATTTAAACAGTAAAGTAACTGGTAACAGAACATTGGCTCAAGCCGTGGCAGCCCTTCTTATAGCGGCTTGCTCGCGGCTTGTGGCCAATGACAGTTGTTTGAGTGCTCCCGCCGTTTGGCGGGCCAATCGGAATGGCTCTTAAGTAACCAATCCAAGAACGGCCTTTTCAGCCAATCAGATCAAGGTATTTGGAGTCTACCAAATTCTATACACAACAATTATAAAGACAGAAGCTATCCAACATTTCAGTGTTTTCTTGTCAGTTCGATAGCTGGGTTGCTGTACCTGTTTTCATGAGTTTGATCTTCTTTATATTTAATATTAGTCTCAATTTTCCAAAGTGCTCTTTAACTTTTGCTACTGGAGTTTGGAGGTCACAGAGGAGTAATGCATAAATTACATATCAAGCTGACCACTTCACCCTTTTTACAAAACAGTGCATTTAATGAAAATGTCCTTCCTTGACAAAAAAGTTTTGGGTGTTCAATGTATATCCCAAACTTCCTCTATTCAGCTGAAATAATATTCAGACCTGTGTGAAATCAACTGTTCACAGTAAGCACATTTTTTGTCCTTCTGTTTGTATATAAGAAAGGATTAAAATCTAAATAGCAATGTTGCATCCATGTTTGCTGATGGGACGCAGCATGAGAATATCAACAAAACTTGCACCAAGTTCATGGGTCTAACTTTCATTGAAGTCATCACTGAGTGAAATTACTTGTTAAAAATATGTTTGATGCACATGTCTTTTATAAAACTTAAAGGATGTCTAATTCCAATAAATGGTAAATTGAATTTTAGGTGTTATACTGAGTACTATATGTTTACATTTAACTGGTTAATCACTGTTTGTGATATATACTGAAATTACCCAGGGGTGTGATTCTACCTGGTCGGACTGGTTCTATAGAACCAGTTGTTATGATTCTGCAGTTTAGAGAATTGGCAAATTGTGCTAATGGCTGGCCCTGGCCCTCCCCTCCCAGCAAACTCCTGACCTGGCATACCTGCCATCAAAACTTACCTGAGTTTGGTAAGTTACTATTTTTCCTATTTTTCTCCCAACCACCAGTTGTTCTGTTCTGCCAGGAGATTTAGATTAGCAAGAAAGAGGAAATCGTTGGAGAGCTGAACCTTCCTTAGGACCGAAGTTTCTATTTTTCAGTGCAGACTCATGTAGCAGATTGCAGAAAAATAGATCTCTAAGTGAATCTGTAATTTTGTGAACAACTCGATCTGCCTTTGCCTGATTTTTGGTAAAAATTGCTCTTTTTTAAATAGAAAATTCAATATTTACATAAATATTTATAATATTTACATACATGCCCAGCCAGTCATAGGACCACCAAGCCATGTCTAGTCAGCAAGCCATATCCACCCAGTCACATGGCCAAGCCACACCCACAAATTAGGCTATGTCCACAGAACCGGTTGTTAAGAAATTTGAACCCCACATCTGAAATTACCTATGATTATAAAATATAGTCATATAACCATGATATAAAGATGGGTATACACAAGACACTAAGCCAAAACCACAACCATATGTAATGGTTTTATATTACATGCTGATGATGAACCCATATGGTCTTTGATGGGTGAACTCACCTGCCACCCACAAGAGCATCACCACAACTAAATGCTACTATCTTAACTGCCTCCACTTTTGATGAAGGGAAAACCTATTTCCCTAGTTCGATATTTTATGAAGTCTCCAGATTATAGGAGGGAAATCTCTATAATATGTGTCTCCAAGTTTAACTCAGTTCCTTCATAAATTAGATAATAAAATCTCTGATAAATAAAAAAAATTCTCAACATTGTGGTATATGTATTTATTAGATTTCAACTCCCATGTTGCACAGCCACCATAATAACATGAGCATCACATGATTTGACAATGCTTTAGTTAAGTACAGTGGTACCAAAATTTCAGCAACATCAGAAAGAATGAGAGATATGAAGATTGCAATTCAATGGAAGTTTCAATGGGACTATTTTTCTCATTCATATAAAATGTAAGTAGGAGTACATAATCCTAGCGTGTAAAGAAATATGTAACATATTTGCCTCTTAATAATCTTCTTTGCAACTTGCTATTCCATCCAGCACAGGAGTATTCTGTTGAAGATTTATGGTGTTTGCTATTTTCCTACTATAAACCTTTGACCCTGTAATGTAAAAGTATCCTTGACTTTTTTCCAAAATGTTCCACTCCTGTCTCACTAGAGATATCTACAAGGCATGAAAAATGGCTAGCCCAATAACTTTATTGTAAAAGAAGGAAAAGAGAACATGGCAGAGAGAGCCAATTTTATCTTTTCTCTTCTACCAACAGAGGCAGAAAGAGAGGCCCACATAAGAGGGCCTCTTATGTGAGGACACACATTATGTGTGTGTAATGTGTAACATCAGAATGAGAGGACACACATTATGTGTGTCTGGGTTGACACACATAAGCTTATCAAGAAATAAAGCTTGCAGAAGAAAACTGAGAGAAATTGCCACCTAGCAGGAAAAGAAAAAATAGAGCAATATGCCCTCAGGACTCTCCACTGTCAAGTGTCATTAAAAATGAGTAAATAGCACTGGAGTGAAATATTTTCTTTTCCATTAAAAAGTCAGCAGGGTTACAATCTGGTGCTTACATTTTAAATATCAATGTCAGTGAAGAAAGAGTGTGTATAACCATAGCAGGATTTGTCCTCTGAACCTGTTTGCAAAATAGTACATACCACTGGAAATATACATACGAGCAGCGGTGGGCTTCAAAACATTTAGCAAAAGGTTATCTGCCTGGTTGCTGGGTGGGCGTGGCCATGGTGGGCATAGCTTAGTCAGCCTCCTCCACCACGGGGGGGTGTGCCCTCCCCAGACTCCAGAAGCTTTCCTCAAGCCTCTAGGAGAGCAAAAACTGTCTTCCTGGGCTCGGAGGCTCTTTGGAAGCTGGAAATGGGCCCATTTCTGGCCTTCCCAAACTTCCAGGAGGCCCGCTTTTCACCCTCCCTGAGCCTTCGTACATGCCTGCACTTATCTGCATCCATTCTACAAATGTACAGAATCTTAGCTAGGGCTCTCTCAAACCCCTGCAAACCCCTAGCAACCCACCTATGCTTACTCCCAACCCCCTGCGAACCCCTAGCAACCCACCTATGTTAAAGGCTCTGCCCCATTGCACTTACGGATGCAAAGAGGATGTAAAACATTAAAAAAAACTTGCCATCCATTGGAAAACACTATGCATCCATTGTGTACTCATTGCATAACGTGTTTCATACGCTCTATCCATCGAGCATCCGTCCACTCTGATTTCATCTGCACAAGAAGTTTTGAGCTGCACAAAACTTGTGAACAGATGAACTTTCCGCTGTGTACAATGTAAATACCGCACCATACGAGCAACCAATGTTCTATGTCCGTTTATCATTGTTAAACGTCCACTGTATCCTCTCTGCATCCTCTGGCATCCTCGCAACTCACATCCGCTGCAGCTGAAAACGGAAGAGGGAGGAAAGAAAGGGTACATGGAATGTTTATAATCGTTAGTTAGCAACAGAAATAGAAGGATGCATTTGCATCCGATATACATCCATGCGGCATCCCCCTTTCTTTCCTTTCGGTGTACGTGATGCATCCGCTTCATCCACTATGCGTCCGTTCAAAATTCTCCCCCCAGAACCCCTTTGGAGGTGTCATCTGCTCCATCCGCTTTCATCCACTAGGCTTCCTATGAACATCCATCTAACATCCCCCACTTCATACTACCCACGTCCGTTCTTTTCGTTCTTTTCCGTTCTGTTTTATGCAAATTTTCACCAACATTTTTGGAGCGGATGACAAAAGATGGAGCCAATGGAGCCACCCCCGAAATTTTGCTCGTCCGCTGTGTCCTTTATGCATACGTTTTGCATCTGTTGGCCAGTGGGACTGGGCCTTTGCTAGCATTGGTCAGTAGGACAAGGCTAGAGACATGCAGTTAAAACACAGTATCTAATATGAAAATAAATACCATTGTACCAATTATGGTATAATTTTTAATGTCTGTCTATCTATCAACCATCATCTATCTATCCATCTATATCTGTCTATCTGTCTGTCTGTCTATCATCTATCTATCATTTATCTATTATCTACCTATCTTAGCAGCTATCATCTACCATCTAGATACTCCTGCTGTTGTAATTTATGGAAAATGTCCATTAACAAATTTGCCAAACATATGATTTCTATCTAAAATCAGATTCTTCATATCTAGCTAATGCATAAGTTTAATGCTTTGAGCTGTTTCATTTGGCATCTCAGTCCAAGGATGTAGGATTGACATATATATTATGGGCTTGGTTTCTATGTTCTTCTGTATATGTAAGACCTCTTTCCTGTTTTAGTAAAAGCATATTGAGTCTATCAAGGTTGAATCTGTAAAACTTTTGCTGCTATTGAAAGTGCAGTTGAGTTTCTGGACACTCAATATTTATTGCAGTGCTTGGTATTAAGTCTTATAGTAGTGTAAAGGAATATGGAACAACCCTGAGGAAGGAATTATACTGACAGAAATTTCTTGGCTTATTATGATTTATTGGTATGTATTATATGTACAGCTCTGTGAAATCAAATTAAGAAAAATAGCAACATGCACTAAGCATTTGTAAATAATACTATTGAATTCAGGTAAAGATAAAAAGTATTTAACAATGAAATTTTTACAGTATCTTGAGTATTTTACTATTTTATATTAACATATCTTTCAAGGAATAGTCAGTTTGTATTTCAGAGGTAATATATTAATTTTAAAGTCCATGACAAACTTAAAAGATAAACATTTAGGTCATAAATCTAACAATGAATATTCTATTCATTCTCTCTTTCAAAAATTTGCTGTTTGATTTTATATCAAGAGAGATCACTTATTTTTATTTAGATTGATTTAAACTGTCCTGACTTTGAAAGAGTATCACTGAAGATGGTATAGATTTACTTTTTTACATGTCCATCAAACATGAAAAAATGTCCCTTCCTGTTGTTCGCATTTACATCATAATTTTAAAGTAACTTTATATATTCTAGACCAGGGGTCTCCAACCTTGGCAACTTGTGGACTTCAACTCCCAGAAGTCCTCCTCCAGTCATGTTAGCTCAGAAATTCTGGGAATTGAAGTCCACAAGTCTTCAAGTTGCCAAGGTTGGTGACCCCTGTTCTAGACAACTTCTCTTATGACTTATACCAACAGTATATTGCTTTATAAAAAATCTTTTAAACACTAGGACATAATGTAAATTTCAATTCTTCACAGACAAGGACTTCACCAAATATCGCTGGCTGAGGTTCATTTATAAGTAATCATAAAATTAATCTTCTCATTTTTAAACAATAAGGTAAGCTGGGAAGGGAAGGGAAGGAAAAGAAAAGGGAAAAGAAAGGACATCTTAAAAGAAAATTGAAAGCATAGAAGGAGGTAGAAAAAGAAATGTACTGATAAAACAACTTTGCTCTTATTCAATAATTGAAGTATATGTTTGTTTAATAAAAGGCAACAACTAGAAACATTTGCACACAATTCTACATCTATAATGGATATATCCTGGGCTTTTACTGTATATGCTATTACAGCATATGTTTCATGTAAAGAACAATGGAGAAATATGATAAAACAATGAGGAATTTAAGGCTAAATGGCACAATGGAGATATCTGAGGTTTGATGTATCTGGGGCTTTATGTATTTTATCAAAAACAGCCATGGAGTAGAGGGATTTAGGGAGTTTTCATAGCTCAGCTTTGTTCTATTCCTTGCTTAGCAAATCAGTTTTTGGTTATCAATGTATTTTTCAGACAACCAAAAGCCCCAAAATATGTGCAAGACCAAACCAGAACAAATAAATTATTTGTACTTATTATAAAATGTATAAGATGACCAAATATGTCCTAAAAGGGTATTTTGGGGCTTTTCAAATCCAGGCTTATTTAGAACAGGACATGGCTTTTTATAGAAAAGCCTCTTCTCTCGTCTAGAACTTCTAAAAATGACCATGATGGTATCACAAAAAACTTAGAACTTACAACTGGTCTCCTAGCAACCATTTGACTTTACATTGGACCTCTCTGTGGGAACTTGTGATCCAGTCCCAAAGTTCCAACTGTTGCTCCTCCCATGGTCACATGATTGCATTTCAGGTGCTCAGTAACTGGCCTGCATTTACCGCCCTGCAGCATTTCATAGTCATGTGACTGCTTTATCTATCATCTTGACAAAAACCATTTGCTTCCAAGTTTTAGCTAATTTGAACCATATCTAACTATTGGTTTGCTTAACAATTACCACAAAAAGGTTTCTAAAATATGAGCAGTCGTGCAGGTGACCTTTACGATTTATGATTGTTACAAGCTACAACCATGACAGGCAATAACAGTTGTAAATTAAGGGTTATTTGATTTAGACGTCTCCAGCCGTGGGTTACTGGTTTCAGATTTGTGTGGAAACTACATAAACAAACAAACAAACAGAAGCCAGGAAAAGCACCAGAGCCAGACAAGATAACTTCTTCTTGCTTAAAGGCCCGGTCCCACTGGCCGACGGACGCAAAACGTATGCATGAAGGACACAGCGGACGAGCAAAATTTTGGGGGTGGCTCCATCCGTTGTCATCCGCTCC
>BHFT01015953.1:0-13024 GCA_004320025.1 Laticauda laticaudata | reverse complement strand
TGGCAAGTGTTTCTCTCCATTTTACATCCTCTTTCCATCCGTTGGTGCAGTGTGACATGGGCTTAAGACAGCAACCTCATAGCAATGTGAGGTAGCAGCCTGACTGTCACTCCTTTTGGAATGCAAGGTTTATTTTTGTATCTTTCCATAGACAGAAATTTCCTTTCAGCTATTCCCTGGGTGTGGGAGTTGGGAAGGGGGGTGGGGAGTGGGGAAGAAGAGTGGAGAAAGAGGCATACCTAGAGAGAGAAAGAGAGAGAGTTGGAGGAGACAGAGAGAAGGAGAGGGAGAGAGAGAGAAAGAAAGAAAGAAAGAAAGAGAGATGAGAAGGAGGAAAGGAGGGAGAGGGAGATAGAGATGGGAGAGGGAGGGAGGAAAGAGAGAGAGAGAGAGAGCAACCTGTTCCCCATAGAAAACACAGAAAACCACAAACCTGGGGGGTCATGTGACTTAGTGGGAGGGACATTGAGTTGCCACACCCACCCATGTCTTGGGGCTCCCGGTGTTTTGTTTTATGTGGGAAACAGGTCCAAATGGCTCTTTGAGTGTTTAAGGTTGCAGACTCCTAACCTGGGGGAGGCAGAGGAAGTGGGGCTTTGACCACATGCCCAATATCCAGGATCCTGCTCAGCCAAGCCCGCCCTTCTTTGTAGTTGCTGTGCCTGACAGCAAGTTCACAAGGTGCCCCTCCTACCAGGGATCAGCCTCCCAAGCTGTGCCCCCTCTCAGGGCACTGACATTGTAGAGAGTGGTGCTGTTCCCAGCAGGGCAGGGTTGGAGAAACCCAGGGCAGGCAGCTTTGCTCTACTTTTGCAATGTGCCACTGCTGCATTCAACACACCTCTCTGGTGCAACAGTCAATGGGGTAAGCCGGCAGTGCCAGTGCCTCGAATGCCCCCCGGCCGCCTCTTAGTGCCCCAAAGGGGCTGGCAGAGGGGTGCTAAAAGGTGCAGGGGGGCATTCGAGGTGCCAGCACTGCAGGCTCACCCCATTGACTGTTGCACCACTCAGGAGCCTGCATCTCGAATGTGGTGACAGCGGCTTTGCTTTACTTTCCCAAAGTGCCATTGCTGTCACGCTCTGTCTGTCTGTCTGTCTATCCATCCATCCAAAAGGTCTGTCTGTCTGTCTTCCTTCCTTTCTGCCTACCTACCTAACTGCCTGCCTGTCTTTCTGTCTACCTACCTACCTACCAATCAATATATCTAACCTACCTACCTACCTGTCTCTCTCTGTGTGTGTCTCTCTCTCTATCCATCCATCCATCCATGTTCAAAGCTTCGGCCCCGCAGGCACATTGGGGAAGTAGAGCAAAGCCAGTCTGGGAGGGAGGGAGAGAGAGAGACCTGATGCATCAGATTGAAATGAGGTCAAGTTTAGACTGAGGCCCTTTTCCCCATTAAAACATCTTTGGCTTCTACAAGGGCTATCCACAAAATAAATTACGTTTTTGTCTGTAGCAAGAAGGGGCGGAGCTAGCACGGCCATCTTTGGTCTTTGCATCCTCCGCTTAGTCTGCATCGAGTCATGCTAGTGGGAGGTTCGTATCGTTGCCCGTTATTTCACAGCAAACATTTGAAATGTGTGCTGCAATTGAAAGAAAATTCCCGCCAAGTTGTGACGCAATCAGTGATTAAGGTTTTTTTGTTGGCCAAAAAGCCATTAAAACGATTGAAATTTTTCAGCCAACTTGTATTGAAAGTGTATATGGGGACAACATCATCACTGAAGGTGGAGTGGCCAATGCGGTGCTTTAAGTTTAAAAATGGACGACATAATGTTCAATAATGAACAGCGGAGTGGATTGTCCGCAGCATTGTGGGACTGATGAACTGGTCGCGAAAGTGCGATGAACAAGAATTCGTGGAAAACTGCCGTTTTCACAGTAACAGAACTTTCACAGTTTTTTGCATGAAATTGTTTACACAAAAGGCTAGGCTTACCAAATTTTGTGGCAAAGATTGGGTGCCAAAAAACCTGACAGAAATCACAAGAGTCAGCGTTATGGCTGTATCACTTGACCATTTCTGAACTCTTTCCGACAAAGATGGAGATTCATTTCTGATCGGAATCGTAAACTGGGAGACGGAGACTTGGGTCAAACATGTGAACAGCGAGACCAATTGCAGTCTATGTAGTGGGGGCACACAATTCCCCCCAAAAAACCAAGAAAATGTTTGCAAACGTTCTCTGCCAGGAAGATTATGGTGACTGTTTTTTTGGGATAGGCAAGGTGTGCTTCTTATCGATTTTCTGGAACATGGTGCAACAGTAAACTCTGTGAGGTATTGTGAAATGTTGCAAAAACTAAGAAAAGCAATTTTCAGAACAAGCGTAGAGGAAAGTTAAGCTCAAAAAAATTTTGTTTTTGCGTGACAATGCCCGGCTTCACACAGCAAATCGCACTCGAGAGAAGTCCTGAATGCTTTCAAATGGGAGATTTTTCCTCATCGCCCGACAGCTCTGATCTTGCACCAAGCGACTCCACTTGTTTCTGAGGATGAAGCCTGGCTTGGAACACAGCACTTTGATGACGACACGGAACTGCGGTGTGGGCATGACTGACTGGCTCCAATCTCAGGCGGTTGAATTTTATGACAATGGAATTACAAAGCTTGTTCACCGTTTATGATAAGTGCCTCAATTTGTTCAGTGAATATGTTGAAAAGTAGTATTTAAGTGTCACTTTCAAGTGTATATAATAAAAAAATTTCTACAAATTTGTTTTTTTTTTCTATCGCAAAACGTAATCTATTTTTGTGGATAGCCCTCGTATTAAAGTTTTGCGGATGAAACATGGTCAAGACTATCAGGAAGCTCTCACATTTTGTTGAGGCTTTAAAACAGTATCCATTGGACCAGAACCTCCACCCTAAAAAATTACTTTTCCCAATGTTTTAAAGTGCCAATCCGAACAAGGCAAAACCAAAAATGTACTGTAAATTATAAGGAGAACATACACACACACACACACTCCGTTTAACCCTGCTGGAGCAGGTGATTGGACTTAGAATAGAATCTCATTATCTTTTTTGCCTTCCCTCCCTCCCGTTCCCTCCCCTCCTTTATTTCTTTTTCTTTCTGTCCCTTCCTTCCATCCCCACTTTCTTTGTTCTTTTCTTTGTATCATTCTCTGCTTCTTTCCTTGCTTCTTTCCCTTTTCTCTTTCTTTTCTTCCTGGCTCTCTTTCCCTTTTCTCTTTTCTATTTCTTCTGCTCTCTTTCTCTCTCTCTCTTTCCCTCTCTCAGGCTCACCCCATTGACTTGGTGCACTGCTTCGCTCGGACTTGCTTGGGCAGGTCCTTCCAGTGCAGTGGGCTCAATGGGGTGGACCTATGGGGCTGGCACCTAGAACGCGGCAGTGCCATCACGTTTGAAAAGTCGAGCAAAGCCAGAGGTCGGTAATTTTTGCTGCAAAGAATAACAAAAGCTTCTGGGATGTGCACAAGAAGGGACATGTCAAGACAATTCAGCAACATAAAATAAAGAAATAAAAATAAAACAAATCAACAATCGGCAAAGCATCTCTGATTAGATTTTATTCACTACTAGAATCTAATCGGAGGTGCTTAGTTGATTCTAGTCCAATGACCTGCTCCAGCAGGGTTAGAAGGGAGTGTGTGCGTATGTGTGTACATGGCTGTCAAAACTCCAAACATGGTCAAGTAGCTCTGGGGAGGCCAGTCATAAATAGAACACTTGCTAAAAAACCAGCATATTAAGTGAGGATCACTTGCATTTGGTTTGCCAGTCACCTGGCCACGCCTACCCAGTCACATGACCACCAAACCACACCTATCCGGTCATGTGACCAGCAAGCCATGCCCTCAAATTAGGCCACGCCCACATAAATTTAAATCCCACCCCTGGGTGGGGGGCACTGAGGATGAGTTTGTAGCACAAAGGGGGCGGTGGACTGAAAAAGTTTGGGAACCACTGCTTTAAACTATTAGCCGGAGATGTGCTTTGATCCCATCTGCACAATATGCCTTCCAGTTCTGGCTTCACCATCCCTCACACTTTGAGGGAGGGCCATTTTCATTCTTTCTCCCAGAGCAAATGCCCTCCTCTGTGTTTATTTTTACTGCTTCTGTTCCTTTTTGCTTGTAGAACTTATTTTCATATGCCAAGCTCATTGCATTTGCTCAGAGACTTGGCAGCAAACACGTGGCAGATGCTTGATAACAATCATGGGTAAAGTAATTGTTGATGCACATGAAAAGCACCCAAAGGTGCAGGCACTGAATATACAAAGAGTGAGACATTTGTGGTGGCTCCAGCAAGTAGTCTCTCTGCAGATTCTCAATCTGCTTCTGAAGAAGCTTCTTGGATGAGAAGCGAAATGTTTTCAAGGAAAAAAACCAAGAAAGTGTGACTTTGATTCTATCAAAAGAATGCAGTCCGCTTCCATCTTAGTGGTGAGGCCCACATATAGGTGTCCATCTTTAAGTTTTGCCATGCAGCAATGGAGTCCATTCCTCAACCTCGGTCAGCCCATTTTAATGATTTAGTTACCTTGGATTAAGTACCTGCAAATTCCTCCTCTTGGGAAAAAGCAAGGACCACCCTGCCCAGAAGTGAGATACAAGAGATCACAATTGGGGTTGTTCTGCTTATTACTCTTTGGATGGGTATAAAGCAGACAGAGCAACTCCACAAAGCATCCATACAAAATCTTTTTTATTGGTTCATCATGCATCTTTATCAACTCACAGTTATGACAAGGTTCTTCTTAATGTCCAATCCTTTGCATATCTGCATTATGGTGTAGAAAGATAATAAACTCTCAGCCCCATGAAGATGGAAGCGGCTGCATGGTAATGGATTCAGGCAAGAGTGAGGGAGCCTCCCCCAACCCAACAAGGGTCAATTAAGTGACCAATCAGGATTACAGATGTGGACACATGACATGGACTATATTTCCCAGGATACCTTTAACCACATTTATCATGATGCATTCCCTGAAGAGGACAGCTCTCAATTCCTAACTAACTATCCCAAATCCCATTAATTCTAAACTGTCTGGACAGCACGGTTGTGCTGTGTAATCCAGAGGTTTTGGGGCTCCTGGTGAGCCCAAACAGGGAGTGTTCCTGGATTGATGCTTTCCAACTGAGCCACCTGGAGGCACTTCTCAGGAGGCGACTGACAATGACTGGAAAATATTTGGAAGTTGAGCAAGAAGCCTGGCAATGTTTCCATCACATGATTTATTTGGGGGCAGGGAGATGGAGCTGTAATTCCAGATGTGCATTTTTGTTTAATCCCCTCTTGCTCTTTTCCAAAGAGCTTAAATCCTCTAAATTTCTGATTTGCATTCAAAGCAAAAGAAATATGCATGATCTGTCTGTGTCTGACATTTTATATGTGGAGAAAGAATCAGTGGATCAAGTCATTTCAATGAGTCTGTTTCAGCCTCCCTGACATGGAAAGATTGCATGGAAATAATGCC
Organism: Laticauda laticaudata; assembly: GCA_004320025.1. Classification (NCBI taxonomy): domain Eukaryota; kingdom Metazoa; phylum Chordata; class Lepidosauria; order Squamata; family Elapidae; genus Laticauda; species Laticauda laticaudata. The sequence continues at coordinate 7,573 of BHFT01015953.1, read as the reverse complement.
CAGGACTTTACAGGCATCGTTCGCTGTACCAAAAGTGACTGTCCTCTTAAAAGATATTTCAGTCATCCAGTTGTTTGATTTATAGAACTTTTCATTCTGTCCCCATTGAAGTTTTTTTTTATCATTTACCATAAAAACAAAATCAAAGATAAAGTCATGAATAGTATAAGAATTGAAATTTAAAGGCCCAGGAAATAATGTGTATGGAAAAGATAAACAAAAAAATGATGCCTCTCATTCCTGTTGGAAACGTCTTCCAAGAAGGCTGCTCAGTGTTCTGCAAAATGAACCTTCAAGCAATCCAGACGCTCCCAAGAATTGCTGCGATTGTGTGTCTGGGTGGGGAGTTATGTATTCTGGGCCTGGTCACACACTGTAGGCTTGAAAGGCCACAGGTAGTGCCTTGTATCAGCAAACAAACTGGCAGTCATTCCCGACGAATGCTGTCCAATATCTTCTTAAAAGCCTCCAGTGATGGTGCACCTATAACTTCTGAAGGCAAGCTGTTCCACTGGTTAATGAACCACAGTGGCACAGAGGTTAGAGTGCAGTACCACAGGCTACTTCCACTGACTGCCAGCTGCCTGCAATTTGGCAGTTCAAATCTCACCAGGCTCAAGGTTGACTCAGCCTTCCATCCTTCCGAGGTGGGTCAAATGAGGACCCAGATTGTTGAGGGCAAGAGGCAGACTCTGTAAACCATTTATATATAAGTCTAAGGTATATAAGTCTAAGTGCTATTGCTATTAATTCTGGTGGTGCAGTGGTTAGAATGCAGTATTGCAGGCTAATTCTGCCAACAGTTGGGCAGTTCGAGTCTTACCAGCTCGAAGTTGACTCAGCCCTCCATCCTTCCAAGGTCAATAAAATGAGGACCCAGATTGTTGGGGACAAGATGCTGACACTGTAAACTGCTTAGAGTGGGATGTAAAGTGCTATGAATCCGTATATAGGTCTAAGTGCTATTGATATTGCTCACTGTGAGGAAATTCTCCTTAGTTCTAGGTGATTTCTGTCCTTGATTAGTTCCAATCCATTGTTTCTTCTCCTGACTTCTGGTGATTTGGAAAATAGGTTGATCCCCTCTTCCTTGGGGCAGCCCCTCAAATATTAGAACACTGCTATCATATCATTTCTAATCCTTCTTTTCACTGGACTAGACAAATCCACTTCCTGCAACTGTTCTTCATATGTTTTAGCCTCCAGTTAAAATCATCTTTGTTGCTCTTCTCTGCACTCTTTCCGGAGTCTCAACATCTTTTTATATTGTGATGACCAAAACTGGATGCAATATTCCAAGTGTGGCCAATTAGCTGGGCATCAATACCTGGGAAAAAATCAAGCAGAGGATTTGTGTATATCTAGAAATGAACAAGGCAATTACTAGAAGCTATCATGGGTTTGTAAAAAATATATCATGACACACAAAACTTATAGACAAATTAACAAAATTAGTGGATCAGCTAAATGCTGTGGACATGATATACTTGGACTTCAATATGACATTTGACAAAGTAAACCACAACCTACTTCTTGGTAAAATTATGGGATAGATTTCCTGACAATGGAACAGCTTGCCTCAGAAGTTGTGGGTGCCTCTGTCACTAGAGGTTTTAAGAGGTTTGTCCAGAATAGTAAAAGGTCTCCAGCTTTACCGAGGCTGGACTAGAAGATCTCCAAAGTACCTTCCAATTCTGTTATTTTGCATTGTTCTTTCCTGTGCTTGTCAGCCTCAAAGTCCTTGGCAGAAAGAGGGAGAGGGATTAATTCTAACAGGCAGGAAAGGTAGACTTTCTAAAGGTCTCGTTGTAACTAGAAAGTGCAAATACACTGCGATCTGCCCATTTTTTCCTTCCCCTTTGAAAACAATTATTTTTTCTGCCAACTGAAGGGTTGCAGTTTAGAGAGCAAGTCCTGCAGGAGCACATCAGAGCTAGCCAGGTACAACGTGGTTTCCCTTCTCCCACCCCATCAACCTGCTATAGCCTCATGGTCACATGCTCCAGCTTGACTACCTGACTGTGAGTGCAGCAGTCCCAGAAGGAGCACTGCCTGACCTCCTTTCAAACTTCATCAGAGGTCCATCACCTGAAGCAATCTTCCAGCACCCCATCTGTGGCTACAAAGCCTCCTGGTGGAGAGAGGAAGAGAGTTGGCCTTGATGCAGGATCCATTGCTCGGACAAAAGGACCATAAACCATAAGTTTAAGTCCAGAATAGCCAATAACATTTGGAAGCAGCTTTCAGTCTTCTGGACTCTAAGAAGTGCCCACCCATCTGCCCACCTGCCCTTCCAGCCACTAAAGTCAGACAGACCACAGCCCCACTTTGTTTCCATCAAAACCCATGGAACAATCGTGTGACATATCCATGTTGGCTTCATAACCTCCAAAGAATCTCTTGGTGAGAAAATACACAATGATGAGGGCTGCAAAACAAGGGAAAAGACATGGCTGCAAGGGCAGGAGATACACACACACACACACCACAATTCACAATATTTTAAGAAAGGGAGGAAGCCCAGCCCAATTCAACTTTCAAGGGTCTGTTCTCATCACCAGCCTCAGTACAAGTCATTCCAGTCTTCCTGTGGAGTTGATTCACTGGCTTGGTCTATCTAGTCGAGCTGACATGAGTAAACCGGGCTGAATTATTTATCACTTTTTGGTGTACTGGGAATTAAGAGCTGAAATAGGCATTTGGGGATTAGAGCAAATTGAAGCACCCAGATAGGAATATAATTTGTAGAAGATGTTGCTTGCATGAAAAAAAAAAAGGAAAGGAAGATAACCTTCATTTAAGAAATAACAAGTGATAGGAAACCCTGAATTATTTAAAACTACATAGAGCTAATAAGGTGTAAAGTGTCATCCTCCATTATGATAGGTGAGGGAGTTAGGTGAAAACCTGAATTGCATGGTTCAGAGAAGAGAGGGAGAAACAGTGATGGGGGGCAGAGGAGAGGGAGAGAGGGGAAAGGTGGAGAGGAAGGAAGAAAGAGGAGTGAGGCGGGAGGGGGAGAGATCAGAACTGGAAGAGAAAGAAAGCAATGACAGCCAAGAGATCACCAGTCTAATCAAAAGGAAGCATGCAACCACGAGGTAAAAGCCGTTCTGTCAGATTCCAAAGTTTTGAAGCCCATCATCAAAGAACATAGAATCCTAGAGCTGGAAGGGGCCTTGGAAGTCTTCTAATCCAGCCCCCTGCAAGGCAGGAGTCTTATGCCTGTCCACTTCTCTTCTTGAAAGCCTCCAGTGATGAAGCCCCCACAACTCTCTGAAGGCAAGCCGTTCCAATAGTTAATTGTTCTCACTGTCAAGAAATGTCTCCATAGTGCTAGGTTGAATCTCTCTTTAATGATCTTCCACCCATTACTTCTTGTCATCAACATCATCATCCCTGAAAACCAACTCTGAAAAAATCTTTCCTGTTTTGTGGGTTTTTTCATCTGAATTCAAACACTAATGGGAAGTAAGTACTGCTTAAATGCAACAGCTCTATGTAATTCTCAACTGCCTGAATCCAAATTTTCCCTGTGAGATAGGGAGCCTGATTTTCACTCAGGATAGTCCTTGGGCCAACCAATGTTCCTTCTGGTTAAGGACTTCATGTCATTCCCTGGATCATTCAGTTAACATACCTGGTATATTTTATTTATTTTGTGTGCCTATTTTATTTTGTATGTTCTACTTTGTAGCTCCAGTGTAGGTTTTATGAAAGGAGTTTATTTATTTCATCTAGGTAACTGACCTGTAATAACATGGAGAGCCAGTCTGAGCTGATTGGGTGAAGGCCCCAAGCTGGAAACCAGAAAGTGATGAGTTCTAATCCCACCATAGGCATGAAAGCCACCTGGGTGACTTTGGGCCAGTCTGTCTGTCACAGTCCATGAAATGAGATTTGATCAACTAACTGCACAATTGGCTGATCTGGGGGGAAAAGTAAATCTGCACTTGTGGGAAACACTAGAAAGTAACAAGAAAATGGGGGGAAATACTTGCAATAAAAATTTGAACACAGAACATGTTTTCTTTATAAAATTATTTATAATACTTTACTATTCAAAGAGACAAATAAAAGAAAGGAACAAAAAAGGAAACACAAAAGCACATAAAAGAAAGGAAAGCAACAAAAATATTATATTGCAAATAAGAAAATCATTCAGCCCATTTAAATATATCATTAAATCTTCCATGCAAAACAGTATTAATCAGTCCTTCCATTAGATGGGTAAAATGTTGATTTGAAAACAGAAAGAGAATGCATTATTATTGATTCAGTATTGTAAAACAGGTTATTCTGTTTTTCAAGAATGAAGAATCATTTTTACTACTCCTGCATACTTTATAGTTCATGAAGATATTAACAGATTAAAAATATAATCCTACCTTTCTCTTGCACTTTTCTTTTTTCTTTTCACAAGCATATGGCTATTAAATCAAACTATATAAAAATGGCCCCAAACTAGTCCATATCTAGTCAGCAAGGATCCCCTCCTCCATTTTTCACTTCCAGGATAACAATATTGATGTAGAAACCTTTTTATCAATGTCTGATGTGTTCAGTAACAATGAAAAAAATACTTTGTTAAATTACACACATTTTACCATCATAAACATATTAACTTCTTTTTCCATTGATTTGTTCAGATGGGATATTCTAGAACAATTTTCAAACAATTAAGATCCATCTTAGACATATTAATAACTAGTTATATTTAAAAAATGCTGAATACTTGGCATTATCCCAAACACATTCCAATATTAAAAATAGGTCAGGAGTTTTATATGTTGCTAGTGCATCTGGACCAAATTATGAAATCAAGAGATATTTTAATATATATCCATTCTTCAATTCCAGGCTATCTCAATTCCCCCAAAGAATTAAAAAGTTGACTGGCAATAAGTTATTTTTTGGATCAGTGAGTAGGCAGAGTATTGTTGGGATGTAAATATGAGATAAAACCTAAATCTTTTCCCGATGGCGGGTTATTAAGTGTGGCCTCTCTGGTGCAGTTTATGACAATTCTCCATGGCCAACTTGTCATGGTCAAGTTGCCATGGCCAAGGAGGGACAACTCACTCCTCACTCCTCTGAGGGACAACTCACCACAGCTAACTTGCCACAGGATAACTAACTGCAGGACACTAATACCAAAGAAATAGTAGAATAGAATCATTGGAGATATAAAAGGAGAGAATGAAAAGTGAATGGCAAAATTTAAAATATTTTTATTTTTTTAAAAAATATGTTTTTATTATTTTATTTTAATTTAAATAATTAAATAGAATTGTTAAATTGTCCCACAATGAGTTGGCCATGGCAAGCTGGCCGTGGTGAGTTGGCCATAGCTACTTGGCTGTAGCAAGTTGTCCCATTCCACTTCTGGTGAACTGCGAAGTGTCTTAAACTTCCAGGGAATAGCATAAAAAATAGGAGACAAATTGTGCCTGAGCCCTCCACCTCAGTTGAGGAAAGGATTTTCTACTTTGGCATAAATTGATTCCTTTACTACTCTGTCAAACATCTTCCCTGTCCAAAATACCAACATTATTGCCTTCAAAAGAATATCCTTTTTTAAAAATAAAGATATACTGCTGATTGTGGCACTGTGGTGTTGCTTCTCCTGTGCTGGGCCACCCTATTGTCTGAAGGCTGCTTGATTTTGATGGCTGCCTCTGGCCTTCGGTTCTGCTTTGGCAGATTATATCCAATAAGCAGTTGAGTTGGAAGAGTAATTAAAAGCAATTTATTAGCGTGCTCTGATAAAGAGGATTTCTCTATGAAAGTAGACAGAGACAACCTGGAAAAATGCTTATATTTACATTTATAGTTAGCACAAGATAGAAATTTCAAAGTAAAAGTTGATTGGTTTAGAAATGGTTATCTGTCCAGTTACAACACAAATGTTAAAGCATATGGTAATGTGCTAACATAGTCATAGAAAAGAGGGCTGTATTCTGAATCCAGTAGTAGTTTGGTACTCAGCTGCTTTGAAACCCATCAAATTTGGTACTCAACACATTTATGTGAATATTTTGTCCCACTATTCATTGTTTATTTGGTATTCAATGCACACGCTAGAACTTTTCAGTGTTAGCTGCCTTGTGATTCACTACATTATTCCTTAAGGCAAAATTTTGTTTGGTACTCATTGTACCTCCCGGAACCAATTAACGATGAGTGTCAAGGTACCACGTGAAAGTAAAAGGAAAAAATTGCAAAGGAAAAACATCACAACGGTATGGGTAAGACACATTCTTAGTGCTTCCCAAGGTTGGCCTTGAATATTTGCTTTGTTCATGGAGGCTTCAGAACAATGAAAACAAAACTGTGATCTACATTGCATTGAATGCTCTCTTGACAGTCCTGGTTTCTAAAAGGGAAGCTTTTCTTGAAGGTTGAAGTTTATGGCAAAGTATTAGCAATATGTTTGAAAAAGCAAATTTAAAATACAAGAAAACCCATGTTAGTTACAACAGTATTACAAAAACATATTGCAAGTATTACAAAGTCAACCCTGTGTTGCCCTCAGTCCCAAGGTCTCCCCCACACCTGAAAGGCTCCACTTCCCATCTTGGGTCCTAATAGGCTTTTTCCTACACCCACTGGGTCCTCCCATGCCTGAGGGCTGATTCCCACCACACAGACAAACACCCTTCTCTTGCTTCCCTTCTGAAGAGCTCCAAGACTGCCTTCCATCTTTGCACAGCCACATGGAATGATTGTACAAGCCATTTTTTTAGTTGCCACCATACAGCCTTTGGGACAAAGCGCTTCATTTTGCTGCCTTAGAGAGGTTTCTGCAGTGCTGCAAAAGCTTTCTGTAGCATTCAAAACCTTTTGAAGCACCGTGGAGACCTCCGTAAGGTAGCAAAATGAACCCAATTGTCTGGCAACTGCCATTTTACACACACACACACACACACACACACACACACAAATGGATGGGACAAAATGGCAGCCGCATTTGGAAAGTCACTATGGATGGCCCACAAACATATAGCTTGTCATCCCTCCATAAAGGCTATGTCACACTGGCCGACGGATGCAAAACATATGTAAAAAGGACACAGCGGATGAGCAAATTTTCCATCCATTGTTATATGCTCTCAAAAGAGCCCCAAATTTGCATAAACAGAGCGGACAACAACGGAAAGGAACGGACGTGGGGAGGATGTAGCAGGGATGTAAAGAGCGCGACATTCGTAGGAAGGCCTGGCGGAATTGGAAAGCGGATGGAAGCAGATGACACATCCCGCAGGAGCTTCCAGGGGAGAACAGCGAAACAGATGCGTTAGCGGAAGGAAACGAGCAGCTAGCGGATGCATCATGGGACGCCCTATAGGATGCATAGCCAGATGCCATAAGCGATGCATAGCAGATGCAAGCGTTCACTGCGCATGTGGGGAGGGATGAATTGCATAAGCTCCGCGGTATTAAAAGGATGGCAGCTCACAAAGCAGGTCCACCATTCAGAGGGAAAGACCTTGCTTGCAGAAGACATCTTGTGAGAAAACACCATGGGGAAGAAGAGAAGCTTGTGCTACTTCCTGCCAGCCCTTGGCAAGAA
>BHFT01015951.1:0-21318 GCA_004320025.1 Laticauda laticaudata | reverse complement strand
AGTGGGAGATTTTTCCTCATCCGCCCTACAGCCCCGAACTTGCACCAAGCGACTCCCACTTGTTTCCGAGGATGAAGACCTGGCTTGGAACACAGCGCTTTGACGACGATGCAGAACTGCAGGCGGACGTGACTGATGCTCAAATCCCAGGCGGCTGAACTTTATGACAATGGAATTACAAAGCTTGTTCACTGCTATGATAAGTGCCTCAATTTGTTCGATTAATATGTTGAAAAGTAGTATTTAAGTGTCACTTTCAAGTTTATATAATAAAAAAAATTCCTACACTTTGTTCTTTTTCTATCGCAAAACATAATCTATTTTGTGGATAGCCCTCGTATTTTTGGTTATGCTGGTTGGTTACTTAATTTGTTTTTAACACCTCCTAAAATTCAACACTTGGATAAGTCATGAATATGAACCTCTCTAAGGAAATATGTTCCAAGCTTTTTTAAACAATCTTTTGATATGCAATGTTGGCAAGGCCGGAGGACTTTATGCTGTCTCCTTTGATGGCTACCATTTCATTGATTTCTGAATAGGTTTCCAGTGTGTATTTTTGCTTTCAGAGATACTTACATTCTATCGGGCACTTCTCAGAATAAAAGAAGAAAGTCCATTCCCCAGGAGTAGACGTCCTCAGAATTCATTGACAATTGTGGTGAATATAATGAATAAAATTTTGGTGGCGCAGGCAAGGGGTATGGTAATGTGGAAAAAATTGTTTCTCCGCTAAAGGAAACATCTATTTTTTTTTCTCCATTACAGCACTTAAAAAAAAAAAAACAGATTGGAAGAGTGCAGAAAGCTGAGACAGAAATGGTGATAATGATGATAAGGACAGAGTAGTTTAATTGTTTGTAATTGGAGAACAAATCTCAAAAACCATGCTAAATCCTAAAGATTGGATTCCAGAACCCAATTTATTAAAATATAATCCTTGGTGCAATCTATTCCTGGCAAGTACATCTACCACTACCAACTGCATTATAATTTGCACAGGTGAACTTTCAACCAGATTTTAAAATCAATTCCAATAAATTGCATTTCCTTCCTTCCTTCCTTCCTTCCTTCCTTCCTTCCTTCCTTCCTTCCTTCCTTCCTTCCTTCCCATCGACAAGCTTTAGAAACACAAAAATCTATATTTAAATTGAGAAGGGAAAACTTAAGGAAAGGTTTTCTCCTTGGTCGTATATAGCAGGACATGGAAAGGGAAATGCCTTTTTGTTTTCCAAATGATTATATTCCAGCATATTATATATTATGCAAAACAAATCATACTAGGAAATTGTTTGCAGCAATAGTACACAAGAATTCTCTTTCTACAATGTAGATGATGTGAAAATTGAAAATGCCACTGAATTTCCAAGATGGACAAAAATTATAATCTGGCTGTTACCAAAACTCTGAGAAATGTTTATAGTATTCCTCACAAATCATGTATATTAGTGATATAGATAGATTAGATGATTGATGTTCATGATAATTATGTTGTTGATAATGATGAATAGAGATAGCTAGCTAAATGATAGCTAGATAGACAGATAGATAGATAGATAGATAGATAGATAGATAGATAGATAGATAGATAGATAGATAGACAGATATTGATCAAATTATATATATAGAGAGAGAGAGAAAGAGAGAAATAGAGACACAAATAGATAGACAGACAGACCAAGGAGAGATATTTGGGGTATCGTGATGCAATATGTTAGTTGGCCTAGAATTTTACACATTTCTTAGGTTCTCAATGTCTTGATTATGAGGAAGGAATTTTTGAAAAAATCATTTAAAAATGACAGTTTTATCATATTGAACATTAGCAAAGTGTCACCCATATTATAAATCCCAAAAATCTGACATTGGTCCATTATTGTAAGTCAGAGTTGGTAAGCTATGGCAATTTATCTTGAGACCTGTAATTTTGCAGATTCTATGCTGAACTGAAATGTAATTGGAGATGGACAGAAAACAAGACGAGGGTATGGAAAAGAGATTGTGGTTTGCCCCCAGGCTAAATTAATGCCAATGTTCCTCATTACCCCTACTTGTGTGAGAAATAATTAAGAAGACAGAACACACCATCATTTATGCACTTTAAGGTGAAATAGATCAAGATAATGTTAGCTTTTCTTTAAGTCCTTCTGTTACAGATCTCTTGAAGTAATTAAAGTCAAGTTTTTTCTTTCTTAAATTGGACTAGCCTCTTGTACATTTTGTAAAGTCAGGTTTTTTCTTTCTTAAATTGGACTAGCCTCTCGTCAACATATTTCTAAATTGGATTGACCTTTTCTACTTCAATTGCCACAGAGGAAGTAATGCAAATATATCGACTCACAGAATGGTCAGAGATTATTCTTTTTGATGGAGGCTTCCATCAGTATACTGCAAGTTTCTTAACCAAGAAAATCTGACATCCTGCCAGAAGTTTGCATATTTCTCTAAAAAGATCAGCTGTACAATCATCCAGCTTCTGCGTGATAATTTTTCAATACATCTCTTCTGCAGAACATGCTTCAGCTTTGCCAGCTTATTCTTAGGACCATGAAATTCATTTCAAATTCTTTCTGAGGTGCTTTGGATTTAGAACTTCGCTGAAGGTGGCTTTCTGGGAAGCCTCTTTTCATTCTTTTGAAGTTCCCTCATTGCCCACTCTTGCCAGTGTGAAAAAGTATCTTCCCCTTCCCACACGTCTTCCTTTGGGATTTCATCATGAGACTGGAGGACACGAGGAAGTCTGTAGACCTTCAGACAGAAGATTAGTTAATGAAAGGCAAGACACTTGCTCATCATGCAAGACAGCAACAGCACTTAGACTTATATACCACTTCATAATGCTTTACAGTCCCCTCTAAGCAGTTTACAGACTCAGCCTCTTGCCCCCCAACAAATGTATAAGCAATGGTGTCATGAAATATAGACCCTTTAGGTAAAGGTAAAGATTCTCCTTGCACATACATGCTCCTCGTTTCTGACTCTAGCGGGGCAGTGCTCATCTTCGTTACAAAGCCAAAGACCCAGCTCTGTCTGAAGACGTCTCCGTGGTCATGTGGTCAGCATGACTAAATGCCGAAGGCACATGGAACACTGTGACCTTCCCATCAGAGTGGTCCCTATTTTTCTACTTGCATTTTGACATGCTTTAGAACTGCTAGGTTGGCAGAAGCTGGGACAAGTAATGGGAGCTCACCCTGTTATGCGGCTCTAGGAATTCAAACTGCCGAACTGCCAACCTTCCTGATCGACAAAGCTCAGCATCTTAGCCACTGAGCCACCGCGTCCCCTTAGAGACCCTTTAGGTATTTCCAAAACGAGCCACTTAATTTTAGAGAATCAAAGGAAAGCATATCTACAATGGGGTACCCCACATCAAAGCAACATTGGAAGAGGAATAGGGAAGGATTATCTGGTTTCAAGGGTAACTGTTGGGAAGGGATCAAAATAGTCAGGATGGAAGCCAAATCCATGAAATGGAAACCTTGCCCCTGCATCAAGATCCATAAAAAGAGGGAAGCCCTCCAAGTTATGCGGTGGCTGCTCTCTTGACTTTTCTTTTCTCCTCCAAATACCCCCATGTGCTTATTTATCTCATTACTGTCTTCCATCATTGACATCCTCAGGACTCTGTATTAGAAGCTCTAAATCAAAGGATTAAGGTTATTGATATTCAACTAGATTTTACATTTCTTCCTATTGTTGTTATTATACCAGCTGGTCCAATTTTAGTGGTGCTTATAATTATTGATCCCAGTTCATTATAGGTGTCTTTGTTCTTTCTCCACTCCCTTGCTTCACCTGACTAGTCTTCCACCTCTTCTTTTATGAGCTGCACAGGTTGCCAGGTTGCTTCCTGGTGCAATTCAAGGGGCTGGCTTGACCTATGAAGTCTTACCTGGCAGAGGGCCTGCTTACTTGAAGGGCTGCCCATTTCCCATATCATCTTGCCTTCCAGATTCTTTTGATTGAGCAACATTATCTATGACAACCCTGCAAGCAGGGCTTCACCTGCCTTTTAGAATGAATTGTGATCTTGATCAGGAGTCTCCAACCCCTTGGCAACTTTAAGACTTGTGGACTTCAACTCCCAGAATTCCTCAGCAAAGCTTTGCTGAGGAATTTTGGGAGTTGAAGTCCACAAGTCTTAAAGTTGCCAGGGTTGGAGACCGCTGATCTAGAAGGCCCCACTCTGGTGTCATTTAGAATAGAGGTCCTCAACCCCTGGTCCATGGATTGGCACCAGGCCATGGCATGCCAGCAACTGGGCCATGCAAACAAGTGAAGCCCCATTAGTAGGATGCAGCTAGCATGCAAAACCACGTCAGCCAGCATGCAAAACTATTTGTGAGATGCAGCCAGCATGCAAAACCAGTCCGTGGAAAACCTTTCTCCATGGAATTGGTCCCTGATCCCAAAAAGGTTGGGGGCTACTGTTTTAGAAGAATGTTAGCAGTGGTGGGTTTCAATTTTTTTTATTACCAGTTCTGTGGGCGTGGCTTGGTGGGCATGGCAGGGGAAGGATACTAACCTGCTTTCCAGCTGCGTTCTCCTGTGCAGGGCAACCAAAGAAGACCCAGCTGATCAGCTGGGACTCAGGTGGTGGAGAATAGATCGGGTTGGCAGGGCCAGTCAGAGGTGGTACTTGCCGGTTCTCTGAACTACTCAAAATTTCCATTACCGATTCTCCAGAGCTGGTCAGAACTGGCTAAATTCCACCTCTACTGTTAAGCCATTGGGGGTTCCTGACTTTCTTATGTGATGGTTTCCTAGGCAGCATCTCATCCCCTTATGACCCAAGCAAGATCTTGAAAACCTGGCTCTCTACCCTTTGGCAGAGGAGAATGAGACCCTTTTCTTCATGACACTTGCTGTTGTTTATCCTTTACATTTTATCGATTGAATTGCAATTCCTTTATTTGAGTGTTGCGAGCTGCCAGAGGCACTGAGATGCAGACAGTATACAAGTTTAATACGCTATTATTATGGTTCGTTGCACAGTCAGCCAAATGTTCAAACTGGATTTGGCATTTTTATTTACCTGCCAAGCCCTTTCCGAGGACCTGGGAGAGGCAGATGTGGAAGTATTCTTTACTTACTTAGCGTATGGCATATCATACACAAATTAGTAATATATAGTAATGTTCCATCTAGATCAGTAGAACCCAATGAAATATAAATGTTAAAAAGATCTATGTTCAAACATCAATGTCTAGGCCAGGGGTGTCAAACTCAAGGCTGGATCTAGCCCACAGAGTGCTTAGATCTGGCCCATGGAGCTGCCCTGAAAACAGCAAAGGACTGGCTCATGATGCCCCTGCCAGTGAAAATGGAGCTCGTGTGGCCCTCCTGGCTCTGTTTTCAGCTGCAATGGCCTCCTGCACCCTCCTGCAACCTGCTGTGACAGCCCTCCTGCAACCCCAGCTCCATTTTCACAGGCAGAAGGCTGCCGGAGGCCATCGCAGCTGAAAACAGAGCCTAGGAGGGCCGAGTGCATCCCTCCACAAGCTCCATTTTTGCTGGCATAGTGCTAGCAAAACAAACTACTAGCAAAAGTGGCATTTGATCACACGAGCAACATTGAGCTCATGATGCCCACCTTGGCCATGCCTACCCTGGCTAGTGGTGGGATTCAAAAAAAATTACTACTGGTTCTGTGCCTGTGGCTTGGTGGGTGTGTCATAGCATGGCTTGGTGGGCGTGGCAGGGGAAGGTTCAAAACATTTTACTACTGGTTCCATGGCCGTGGTGTGGTGGCTACGGCATGGCTTGGTGGGGTTGGCTTGGTGGGCATGGCAGGGGAAGGATACTGCAAAATCCCCATTCCCTCCCCACCCCACTAACCTGCTTTCCAGCTCCGTTCTCCTGTNTCCCCATTCCCTCCCCACCCCACTAACCTGCTTTCCAGCTCCGTTCTCCTGTGCAGGGCAACAAAGGAAGACCCAGCTGATCAGCTGGGACTCAGTAGGCAGAGAATAGATGGGGGTGGGGCCAGTCAGAGGTGGGATTTGCCGGTTCTCCAAATTACTCAACTACTCGAAATTTTACTACCGGTTCTTGTGGGCGTGGCTTGGTGGGCGTGGCAGGGGAAGGTTATTTGCCAGTTCTCCGAACTACTCAAAATTTCCGCTACTAGTTCTCCAGAACTGGTCAGAACCTGCTGAATACCAGCTCTGACCCTTGCCCCCCATATATGGTCAAACACAACTCTGATGCAGCCCTCAATGAAATTGAATTTGACACCCTTGGTCTTGGCCATCTAACCATTAAAGCACAGCATAATTTATAGCAAGGGTCTTCAAACTTGGCAAGTTTAAGACTTGTGGACTTCACTTCCCAGAATTCCTGAGCTAATATGACTGGAGGAGGAATTCTGGGAGCTGAAGTCCACAAGTCTTAAAGCTGTCAAGTTTGAAGACCCCTGGTTTATATGAAAAAAAAACTCAGATACTGGACTGGTAGATGCTCTCAGCTTACAGCCGGTCATGATATGATCTACAATTTGATGTGGGACTCCCCGTGAGGGGAGGATACGGTGCCCCATTTATACAGAAAGTCCCAGCAGTCGCCGTGTGAGGTGCGAATCCTATTCAGGATTTTCAACTGCTGATATGGTAGTTCAAAGCCTGCCATCTTTTTTGTGAAATTATTCATTTGTCTACCTATGTCTGAGTGTTTGGTGACCCATTTGGTTTTCCACCGAGAATCTGTCAGCCTCCAAGATTCTGTCTTCTGCTTGGCTGCCATAGAAATGGGGGGGGGGAATAATTGGGCCTTGTGGGGGGAAGGGTGATGGAGGTTGAAGTGTGAATGTAAAAGTTGGGATGCTTTCTTGTTTACTGCACAAATGCAGCCACTTATCTTTCCAGGCTAAGGTCAACCATCTTGGCATACCAGATGTCTGAGACACCACCTGAAGATGCACCACATGACATTATACACACCTCACATTGGATGGCCAGTTTGAACTATTAGGGGTGGGGACATGGGACAACTTTCTATATGTGATTTCCATGCCTTTTGCCTCAGATCTTGTATTTCTTCTGATGTTACCACTTCAATTTCAGTAAAAGTCCTTTTCTCTCTAAAAATGGAGTCTAAGATTTTTTTCTTGGATTTTGAATGGAACCACACCTGACAGAATTGGTGTTAAAGTTGTTGGGCAGAAGTGGTGGAAGTGCCAGTGGGGGCTTCTTGGATTTGAGTCTTCCTGCCAACAAATGAGGAAGATCGGCATGACAGATATCATCATGGGATGTGAGCTGTTCCAGATAAAGCCACCTTTTGCAATTATTATTATCCATCCAATTTTTATTATTAGGTTATAAAGTATTATAAAATGAAAAATACAAAAGTAAATAAGAGAGCAGTGGGGGGACAAGTGGAGAGAGAAGTGAGGAAAGGTAGGGAAAAGAAAAGAAAGAAAACACTTTCTGTTGCAGTAGAATAAGGCATTAACATCAAATCACAGCTTTCTGTTTTTCCATAATAACCTGAACAAGTCATTTCTATATCAATCTAATCTATAAGACCCAAAGTCAAAATTACTTTGACCACATCAAAATTCTTTTCCACATCAAGGACAAAATTTAGAAGTGGTTTCCATGTGCAATTATTATTATCCAGATACCTGGAAGCTGCCAAATATTTAAGCCAAATTAAAGTCCCCAATATAAGATGGCATGGTTTCTGACATGCTTCAAGCTTTCCATGCCATGCAGAGGTGGTATTCAGCAGGTTCTGGAGAACCGGTAGCGGAAATTTTGAGTAGTTTGGAGAACCGGCAAATACCCCCGTTACTGGTCCACCAAACCTATCTATTCTCCACCTCTGGAGTACCAGTTGATCGGCTGGTTGTTGATCTTTTGTTGCCCTGCACAGGAGAACAGAGCTGGAAAGCAGGTTAGTGAAGTGGGGAGGGAATGGGGATTTTGTAGTATCCTTTCCCTGCCATGCCCACCAAGCCACCTCCACCAAGCCATGCCATGGCCACCACACCACGGCCACGGAACCAGTAGTAAAATGTTTTGAATCCCACCACTGATGCCATGCCTTGGAGAGGTGATATAAGAGTGCTGAATTTTGGGTAAAGATTTTCACTATGCAGCAAATGGACTATTGCAACCATAAGCCATGTTTTATTATGTTGTCTATTTCATACTGATATTGATGTAGGGCTGATAACCTTAAACAAATTCATCCCAGCTGGTTCTGTTTCTACTTTCAGATACCTGATATTCTGTTACTTAAAACATAGCCAAATTTTGCTGATGTATATATAAACCTGTAGCTAAGGATATGCCTAATTAATTTTGTGAGTAATACTTTCCTGCACACAAGTTATTTGTTTGTAGTATCAAATTTTATTATGAGCTTGTTCACTGACCGCAACGATGGCTTTGTTCTATTTAGGGCCAGGCTTCCCATGAAGCAGAAGGAAACAAACTTCCTTGAGGAGCAAACTGAGATGCATGGTGAATTGAATTGAGGCAGTTTTTTCTCAACCTTGGCCACTTGAAGATGACTGTAGACTTCAATTCCCAGAATTCCTCAGCCAGCTTTCTGGGAGAAGAAGTCCATGCATCTACATGTTGCTGAGGTTGAGAAACAGTAGGTTAACTTTAAGACTTGTGGACTTCAACTTGCAGAATTTTTTGGTCTTCCATGCTGGTTGGGAGAATTGTGGATATTGAAGTCTGCAAGTCTTAAATTTGCCAAGTTTGGAAAGCCCTGGGCTAAATGCTAAGATGACGATATCCCCAACCAGTGTAAGAATAGATTGCTTTCTACATGTAACAATGTTGAGAACAAGACATGTGGAACAACTTACAAGCTCCTGGTAGAGAAGAGTTTGCTATAGAGAACACATGGAAATTGGGCCCTTCTCCTCCATCAAATAATGTGTCTTCTTCAGCTGCTTTTGCTCTATTCACTTTAAGTTACAGGATACAGAGAGTGATTTCTGTTCTGTTATTCCTCAACCAAGGTATTCCAAAGATCAGGAACAAAAAAAAATCACATGTCAAAAATGGGTTTTAACTAGTGGACTACATTTTTCTAAAAATTGAGAATTTTAAATTTCAACTTCTACTTTCAACTTCTTTTTCTTTTTTTTGAATATTTTTCAGCTGATTGCCAAGTAAAAGGGTGAACAGTCACTGGCCTCTAAGTCAGCAATGTAGAGCCCATAGAATCACCTACAATTGCTGATTCTTGGAGGAAAGCAGTTGGCGCCAGTAGTCAGAGTTAAATGTGTCATCGGCTTAGAATCCTTACATTGACACAAATGATCCAAGTCCAACCCCTAATGAATTCTGTTGACTCTTATCTGAAGCCAGTTTAATATTGAACTTTAGTTGATTAGATTCTTGTGTCTAGGCTTGAATAAATCTTCTGTACTGCAGCTTAACATATGGTCCTGCTTCTTTGGAACTGACAGCGATCTTTTTGGTTCCATCCAAAACTTGAGAAGTTAGTCCTTTGTTTCCCATAGCACCATGATGGAGCATTGGGGAAATTATACCAGAACAGCAGAGCTATGAGAACACCTCCCAAAAAATCCTTCAGTGTAGATTGTGCTTCAAATGGAATTAGCAGAGGGATTACAGAAGTGTAAGCAGTGGAAAGCTGTAGTTTTGCATTGTCTTTTTTGAAGAGAGAATTTATTTGGAGAAGTGTCTCTGGATAACAAAAAATAAATAAAAGAAAATAAAGCAACGCAACTCTGAAGATGAATTAATGTTAGCCAAAGGGGACCTTTGAATTTAGAGCAAATCTTAAATAGCAGGAACTGAAGGAGCTGCACAAAAGGGGAGTTGAATAATTGACAAATATGGGCATAAACTGCTATGGGAGCTAAGAGCGACATGGCCTTCCCCTATCCTTCTCCCAAGTTAAAAACCATAACTTCAATAAAATGTATTCAAGTGTAATTAATTCAAGCTCAGGGGTACATTTCCAGCATCAAATATAAAGGATAAGGAAGGATAACTGAGCATGTCAAGAGTGTGTGTTTGTCTTTGGAAGCCCCTTGATTGGGACTGTTCAAAGATAGCTTTCCAGGGTGCACATTTCTGCATTGCTATGTTCCATGGTGGTGTTTTAATTTACAACAGAGGCATTTTGACTTTCTTTGGAAGATGTTCGGTAAGAGTTGTATGCAGGGCAGTGGTGATATTCAGATTTTTTTACTACTGGTTCTGTGGGCATGGCCTGGTGGATGTGGTGTGGCTTGGTGGGCATGGCTTGGTGGATGTGGAAGGAGAAGGATACAGTAAAATCCCCATTTCCATCCCACTCCAGGGGAAGGACACTGTAAAATCCCTATTCCCTCCCCTCCCCACTAACCTGCTTTCCAGCTTTGTTCTCCTGTACAGAGCAACACAAGAAGACCCAGCTGATCAGCTGAGGCTCGGGAGGCAGAGACTAGATGGGGGTGGGGCCAACCAGAGGTGATATTTACCAGTTCTCTGAACTATTCAAAATTTCTGCTACCGGTTCTCCAGAACCTGTCAGAACTGGCTGAATGCCATCTCTGACACAGGGGTGGGCTTCAAAAATTTCAGCAACTGGTTCTCTTCCCAGTTGCTGGGTGGGCATGGCCATGGTAGGCATAGCCTAGTCAGCCTCCTGCACCATAGCAGGAGGCCTGTTGTTTTCACCTTTCCCAGGCTCCCAAGGCTTTCCTCTAGCCTCCGGGTGGGTGAAAACAGCCTCCCCGGACTCTGGAGGCTCTCTGGAAGCAAGAAACGGGCCCAATTCCAACCTTCACAAACTTCTGGCAGGCCCATTTTTTGCGCTTCCTGAGCCTCCATGTGGGTCTTTCACTTACCTCACATCCAAAATGGGCCACATGGAGACTCTTGGGAGGGGAGGGGCAGGGAGGGAGGAGCTAGAGGTGGGTTTTGGCAGTTCTACAAACTGGCCATAACACTAGCTACAGGTTCTCCCGAACCCCTGGTTGTACATTTACTAAGATGATGAATTGTATTTCATAATCTCTCATGACAACTGAAAGATTAAAATCCTCCCCAAAGGGTGGCTTAAGGAGGTTGAAGGTGGGCTCTCCTTAAGGGTCCATATTCTGGGGAAAGCTCCGTAGGTAGGTGCATTTCTTGTGGAGGCTTTCTCTGTAAGTGCATAGATCTCTCCGTTGGGGCTGCATTAGACGGTCACTCCATAATTCCCAGGAAGTCTGAAAGAAGAACCCTGGAAGGAAATATCTGGGGTGGGGTGGGGGGTGGGCAGAAGGCAAGCTATCACCCTCACTGAATTTCTAGCCTCTTTACTCTGACACACACTCCTAACCTGAGCCAAAGTGAACCGGGTTGCAGAAATGCTGATTTCTCTCCTCCTGGAACAACACACTTTTTTCCAGATACAAAAGATGACACACACACACCCCCCATTTCCTAGAAATCTCTTTTTCCAAAGGTTAAAACTGTAATTCTTTGCATTCCTATCGTTTTTATCCTTTTTTTTAGACCAGATGGTGAAGCGTTTTGTCCAACTGCTTCTAATGAAAAATGTTTTTATTGTTCATTTCATTATGCTTATCATCAGGTTCCCTTGGGGAAGAAGGGAGGTGTAATCTGTATAGAAATGTTGCACAAAATGCTCTCCTTCTCTCATCTTAGATTAGGGACCTGGTAAATGGTAAAATTGCCTATTACATTTCTTAAGCCAAATTCACTTTAAGATGAAGAGCAGTGAGGTAGACATTGTTTGGGACTGTGTGTCTCATCATGACACCGAAGACACAATACAGTCCCCACGTATCTTTCTGCTTACAAGTTTATTCTCTTAAAATCTACAAAATTATTTGTTTCCTCGAAACTGCTTCATTTCCAGTTCATGCAAACTGAGTGCCAAGTTTTGGAACCTGTCCATCAGAAAGAGTCTTCCCTCCCTGTTGAAGGCTTCAGACTTCAGATCCAGAGAGATTTCCTTTCTCCTCTTCTCTCTGTCCTGCTGTTACGGTAGCCACCCAGGGGCTCAGAAGCTGATCAGTATGATGAAGGGGAAACAGATGCTAAGCTGAGGAACTGGGAGACTCTATGCAATGGTGGCAAATACCAGTAGCTCAAGTGTAAGATGAGGGTGGAGATTTGTTCTCCGAGCTTGTTGGTTGGATTCCAAATGTTTCTTGTAAGGCTAGGTAACATCTTCAGTGGAGTTTAGGGGGTGTCTGTGTTCTTCTGCTTATAAAGGCTTGGCGAGGTCAGTAGGTCTTGTCATGGGGAGGTCACATCAAGAGAGGGTCTTGTGATGGGTCAGATGTGGGTGTCAGCTGTTCAAAATCCAAGAAAGAAAACCTTAGGTTCCATCAAAATAGAGAAAAGTACTTGTACTGGATTTGAAGTGATGGCGATGAAGGGAAAGCAAGATCTGAGGCAAATAGGTGTGGAAATTACATATAGAAAGTTATCCCAAGTCCGCTCCCCCAGGAGTTCAAACTGGACATCCAATCTGAGATGTGTATAATGTCATGTGGGTACACCTTCAGGTGGTGTCTCACACATCTGGCATGCCAAGACGGTTAACCTTGGCCTATAAAAGACAAGTGGACGCTGTTGCACAGAAAGCAGGAAAGCATCCCATCTTTTTCAGTTCACACAACTTCATCCTCCAGCACCCTTTCCCCTCAACACCAGATGATCCCTACCCCCATTTCCATGGCAGCTGGCAAGAGTCAAGCAGTAAAAGATGTCAAGAAAAAGTCTTGGAGGCTGACAGTAGGTTACAACAGGTGAGGGTCTTGTAATAGGTTTTGTGATAGAGAGGTCATGCAAGGTGAGGGTCTTGTGATGGGTGTGGGTCACATCAGGTAAGGGTTACATCAGATCATGTCAGGTGAGGACCACTGGAAAAGTATCTCAGAAGAAAGCAATGGCAAAACATTGGAAAGAAAAGTGGAGCATGGTGACTCACATGGGTTGGAGGTTAGCAAGCCCATGTTTAAGACTTAAATGCTGCTGGGTGAGCTTTGGCCACCCACTCCAACTCCTTGACTGGGATGTCAAAGGAGCCGCCACAAGCATCCCTTGGGCAATGGTGATATCACCAGCTAATCCTTTGTACCTGGAAGCACCTTCAACTGTTCCTTCCACATGAATGGTTGGGGGAAAGAGAACTGCATGGATGAGCTTGACTTGAATGTTCCTTTTTTTGTTTGTTTTTGGGTTGGATATCAATGTATTTACTTTCCTGGGTTTCTGAGACACTTCAGTTCCAAATAACTCTGAGCAACTGTCAGCCCCTGCAGATAAACCGGACAGGAAGCGCACTAGATGAACAAATTCTACTTTATTACAAGGCTACATTAGCAGAGTCTTGCAAGTGTGAAAATGCAATTTTTCCTAGCAACACTTCTAAATGCTTGATTCATTGTGGTGGTGTGGGGTTCCTTCCCAAGTTTCTTTCTCTGATCATTAAGCCACTGGGGGCTGCTCTCCCTCTTATCTGATTGTTTCCAAGGTGGCATCTCTTCCCGTCTTTCCCCAAGGTCATTCACACATTCTATTACCACAGTGTCCATTCCAACCTCTGTATGTCAAGTATAATAAAAACAAGCATATAAATCCTATTAGAACAAGATATAGCCAGCACTGGGAACATTAATTGAAGAAATCAATCCATCCAACACTAGGAAAGAAAACAACCACTGCTAGAGGTCTGTAGGGATTCTTAGTCATCCAGGTTATGGTTGGGATGAACACCCTGTGAATGGTGTGGGAGTAGGAATGGATTTCCAGAGTAAAAATTGCAGACTATAGGAATGAGGAGCACCACTCAGTTGATCCTGAGGACACAGATAAACCTCCAAGGGGCCTCAGTGACTCTTTAAAAGGATGCAAATGACCAGCAAGGAAAATAAATTCTTCTATTCCCCACTATACTCAGAGCTGAAGAAGCTTCTTGGACGAGAAATGAAACATCTTCGAAGAAGAAAAAACAAGTTGCCTCCTGAAAAAGCTCGAAGGGACAACCACAGCTAGAAGGAATGAGTTCACAATGTTCTAACCTCCCAAAGCTGGATGGAAAAACCACGTTTTAAAGATTAAACATGGTTAAATCCAAAAGAAAAAGTCAAAAAGGAGAGAAGGGAAAAAAGAAAAAAGGCTTGAAAGGTGACAGCCAACAAAGTGGATTGTCCTCAAAACCAACTGGCAACCAGGGCAACAGACCACTGGTGTTATATGGGAAGTCCCACCCACCTATTCAGTTACTTGAAGGGTGCAATGGCTCAGTGGTTAAAGATGATGTTCTGTTCCTCCTACCAGTTCCTGCCCAGCCTAGCAGTTTGAAAAAAGACAAATGCAAGCAGATACATAGGTATAGAGTAGATAAATATGAAGAATGGTTGCAGGAATTGGATATGGCTAGTCTAGATAAAAAAAGAGGGACACAGTGGCTCAGTGGCTAAGACGTTGAGCTTGTACATCAGAAAGGCTGGGGTTTGAATCCCTAGTGCCAAATAAAAGATTGAGCTCCCGTTACTTGTCCCAGCTTCTTCCAACCTAGCAGTTCAAAAGCATGTAAAAAAATGCAAGTAGAAAAATAGGGACCCCTTTGGTGGGAAGGTAACAGTGTTCTGTGTGCCTTTGGCATTTAGTCCTGCCAGCCACAGGACCACAGAGACGTCTTCGAAGAAGCACTGGCTCTTTGGCTTTATAGCGGAGATGAGCACTGCCTTCTAGAGCTAGAAACGACTAACACAGATGTGAGAGGGGTACCTTTAGTCTGGAGAAAAAAAGGATGAGGGGTGACATGATAGCAGTGTTCCAGTATTTGAGGGGCTGCCACAAAGAGGAGGGAGGTCAACTTATTTTTCAAAGCACCAGAAGGCAAGATGAGAAACAATAGATGGAAACTAATCCAGGAGAGAAGCAACGTGGAATTAAGGAGAAACTTCCCAACAGTGAGGACAATTAACCACTGGAACAGCTTTGCCTTTGGAAGTTGCAGGTGCTTCATCACTGGAGGTTGTTGAGAAAAGACTGGACAGCCACCTATCTGAAATGGTATGGGGTTTCCTGCTTGAGCAGGGGTTGGATTAGAAGACCTTCAAGGGTCCCTTCCAGTTCTATTCTGATTAAAGTACCACTTCAGTGGGAAGCTAACAGTCTTCTATGCGCTTTTGGCATGATGATGGAAATTGTCTTTGGACAATGCTGGATCTCTTGGCCAAAAAGCAGAGATGAGCACCATGCCTAGAATCAGACACAACTGGACAGGAAAACCTTCATCTTTGAATCATTACTTAGGATGCCACATTCAAGACCAGTGGTTGCAATTTCAGAGCTTCACTTTTGTTTGTTTCTGCCACAGCAGCAATGTTACTCTCTGAGCAGAATGAGGAGGGATGATAAATCCCTCGCTTGGCAGGGCTTCATTAATAAGTAATCCAAAGCATTTATAAATAAAAAGAGGCATTTGGACTATTCCCCGCTTCCTGAGTTATGAGAGGAGCAATTAAGGAGAAAGGCTTTAAAAAAAGCCAAACCTGCTGAATTGAAGGTGTTTCAGGAAGGAGGGGGAAAAAATTGCTATTGGGATTTTGATGCAGAAAGATTGTTGCGAAGGTTTGGCCTTCTGCAGCTTGACAGCAGAAGCTGAATAGACAATAATTTATTCATAAAAATAGGCGCATTCAAATGCAGCCATCGGAGATGGCAGGATTGAATAGGTTCTGCCCTAATTATTGCTGTCTTCAATGTGGCTTCCTGATCAAGAGGAATCATTCTTCACATTGGTTGGGTTCATGCAGGGTCCTTGACCAGATTAAACAATGATCTAATGGTTCAGAGGTAGTATTCAACAGGTTCTGACCAGTTCTGGAGAACCGGTAGCGGAAATTTTGAGTAGTTCTGAGAACCAGCAAATCCCACCTCTGACTGGAGATTTTACAGTATCCTTTCCCTGCCACGCCCACCAAGCCATGTCCACAGAACCGGTCATAAAAAAATTTGAATCCCACCACTGTAATGGTTGCCTTCACATCTGTTTTGGTGGATTAACTTTATGTCCGGTTTTCTGTGGCCCAGCAAAAGAAATGAAGGATCCCTTTTGGTTAATTTATCGTTCGATGAATTGTGTGAATAAAAAATAGCAATAGAATTTAGACTTATATACCACTTCATAGTGCTTACAATTTACAGAATCAGCATAAGGAGGAGGAGAAGAAGGAGGAGGGGGGGAGGAAGAAGAAGAAGAAAAAGAAGAAGAAGAAGAAGAAGAAGAAGAAGAAGAAGAAGAAGAAGAAGAAGAAGAAGGAAAAAAGACTGTCGGCGGCCTTTATAGTGCTCCCTGCCTAGAGGTTTTAGCAGAGTCAGTCGCCTTTCCCTCCAAAGATGCTGGTCTTCATTTGACCTCACCTTGAAGGATGGATAGGTCTTTGAGCTGTTCACGGTGTATGCAAACTGTGAGTACTCCAGGTGTGATACAAAATTTAAACATAGTGCACTAAAAAAAGGTGAAGTTGCCCCTTTTATTCGCTTCACATTTGCTTCCAAGCTCCAAATTCGTCCTGAGTGGAGACAAAAAAAAAACTCCCACACCAAGGCAGTTACCATAAGGAAAACATCCATTTAAATTATAAAAATAATAGCGCTCGTCGCCATGGGCGCGACTCAGAATCGCAAAACATAGTGCATGAAGGTGTGACACATGGGCGATGAGTTAATAATTTCGGGTGTGCTGCCACATCCGTTGATCATCCACTTCGCAAAAATGGTGAAAAATTTCATAAACAAACGGAAAAGGAACGGAAAGAACGGAAAAGAACGGAGGGTGGTAGTGACGTAGCGGGGATTAAATGATGTCATAGATATAGGTAACTGCTATGGCGGTATTAAGAGTGAGTGACACCGTTCGAATGGGGTTATGGGGAGAATTCAACAGCGACCATACGATGAAGTGATGCATCACGTCGCCGAAGGAAAGAAAGGCAATGGTGCGCGATCGTATATTCGGTAAATGCAAACTTGTCACCGTGTGCATTCCTTTCTATTTCCGTGCTACTAACTGCTGTGTAGACGTCCATGTACCTTTTGTTCTCCCTCTTTCGCATTTCAGCCGGCAAGTGATGATTGCGAGGTATGCCCAGAGGATGCATGTTGTTTGTTTTTTTGTGTTTGTGTTTTTTTTGCGTGTTTTTTGTGGTGTTGGTGTTGTGTGAAGGAACAGTGACATTAATCGATTGATAAATGGACAGAAAGTTTGTTCTTTATTCGCGATTACATTGTATTTTCGGCGGAAGTCATCCGTACAAAGTTTTGTGCAGCTCAAAACTTCTTCGGGGCAGATGAAATCGCAGTGGACGGATCTTGACGATAGAGCATATGAAAGACGTATCAGTGAGTAGCACAACAGATCATTAGCATTTTCCAACGGATGGCAAGCTTTTTTTAACATTTTACATCCTCTTTGCATCCGTAAGTGCAGTGGGACAGGGCCTTAAAAAACAACACAAACCAGGCAAGATAAGGGCTGAAGGACGTCCACAGATAACAGAACACACATTGAGAAGGATGCCAAATTCAGATAGGAACCACAAACTAGAGATAATTCCATGCTTTGTTTCCAGTACTCACCTGTAGGCATGTCCCTCCCCTTATTCAGTTGACACAGCTGCAGCCCATGAAGAGGATCAAGGCCCTCTCCTCCTGAGGAGACCACATCTCTCCCATATCCTCTCCTCCCTGTGTGCCCTAGGATGGATTGGCGATGGGCCTGAGTCCTCCTCTGACTGGTCAGCCAGCCTATGCCCTTCCCCAGCCTCCTCCACAACCTCTGGAGCCACACTGTCATTCCCTGTTGGCTGTTCCTCTTCTCCCTCAGTCAGTCTCCATCAGGGGCATGACACAAACTCCTGCTGTGGGCAGAGTTAGCTTGCAATATTGCATTCTAACCACTGCACTGCCATGGCTCAAAAAATGAATAAAATCAGTAAACAAATTTAGAGTTTTATGTGTGAACACAATTAGTCAATAAGCATGGCAGAAAAATGGCTTTTGATATCAATGCATTTTTGTCTGTTTTTCCATTTTTAAATTATTACTCAGATGGAGATTCAGTTTTTGAATTGTCTTTCCCTGAATTTTACTGGTTGTTGTTTTTTAAAATTCATTTTAAGGAAAGGTCTGAGATTAAAATGTTCTGCCAACATGATGTTTTTCCAAAGTCAAGTGAATATGGAAAAAGAGAAGGCTGAAAGAAAGTGAAATTGACAGGTCTGCCCTCTGAAAAAATGAGAAGTAATGCAGCTGCGCTGATTGCTTTTGAGGCCTTTGGATGATAAGCAGAGTAAACACTTGGTTAACTGCATCTTGTCAACCCCGTATTAAGATGTTCTCACTCACTGAAGCCTGAGAATATTGACTGTCATTTGCTAGTTGTGAAAGATTGTGAAGTGGTGAAGAAAATAACAGAAGGAAGATTACACAGAAACTATCAAGAGACAGAAGGCAAATTCATTGGCAGCTAATCTCCTAAATTGCAAGTCAATTGAAGTGGAGCAAAATCCTAGGGAAAGCATTTGAAATCATTCAAAGGAATTCCACCTTCATGAACTCGCAGACAATGAGGCTGGGAAATTACGCTTGCAGATTGCAAGATTTTATGGTTATCCCAGAGAGCAACACTAAAAATTTCCTCTTTGTTGTGTATAGAACTTGGTAGACTCCAAATACCTCGATCTGATTGGTGGTTGAGAAGGCCATTCTTCAGATTGGTTTACTTAAAAGCCATTCTGATTGGCTGCTGAATTTGGCGGAGCACTCAAAACAACTGTCATTGGCCACAAGCCGCCTGAAGCAAGCCGCTATTAAAAAGGGCTGCCGCCGCTTTGAGCCAATGTTCTGTTATCATGTTACTTTACTGTTTGAAATAAAGAGCTGTTTGTTAGAACCGGTCTCGCGCACCTTATTTCAAACAGAACAACTGGCGACGAGGATGGGGATCGTCATAGTAAGACGAGACCAAGAACGCAGCCAATCAGAACCAAGCAACAAGAGTATGATGGCCGACATATCCAGATAACAATAGCCTTGGCACGCCAGCACCGTTCAAACCCAGGCGCCTCTGTAGGAGATGGGCGTCCACAGATTGCCCAAGTTCTAGAAAGCAAACGAGCTACAGGAGATAACTGACCAGAGGAAAGAGCGGCTGTATTCCTCACACACTGTGACCAGCCATTTTTAAAATGGCAAAACTAGCAAACCAAGAGACATTTAGCAAGATGGCATAGCCTGAGAGCTGAACAGTGAATGTGGTGCCTCCTGAGCCCATTACGCGCCTGTGGTCTTCAAACCCTGATCCAATAATCAAGAGCAATTGAGTTATATATACAAACCGAGACAACAAGGCAAGACTTAGATGAGCGTCGTGGATGATCTTTCATAGCAAGTCCCTGAGGAATTATGCAGGAGCTTGCATTCCAGAGACCATGGAGACGAGTGGCCGATGAAGGGACTATTTGTCTGGTCCTCAGCTTGAAGGCATGCTTACTTCTCTTCAAAGGAGCAAGACAGCTTAACAAGACCGAATATTACAGTGGCCTAGGCCATCGCAGAAGCCACCGCTTGCTGAAGCAGCCAAGAAATCCACAGCCACTTGCGCCAGTATAATTCACTCCTCTAACAAAAGAAATCTCAGCTTATAAGTGTATCACTAGCTCAAAAAAAGTATTTTTGTAAAAATATAATGAAAAAATAATCTTACCCAAGTACTGAAATCTTTGCAAATTGACCCTAACTTAACAGAAAAAGTAAATGAACGTGCAAACTTCCAGATTCACTCCATATCAACCCAGAGAAAAGAGGGTCGGAAGGAATAGCAAGAAGAAACAGCCCACCAGTGACCGCCCACTATGAAGATCTCGGCATACGCCTGGAGCTCGCAATGACTGACAACACATGATATAGACTTGTCACATTAGGCTTCAGTCAGATCAAAAAAAGGTCAAGTGGAAAAAAGAAAACATCTGGTGGAATTCAGCTGTGAGACATAGTGGTAAATGCGAAAGAGTTGACCACCCGCTATATTTAAAAAAATTTCAGAATGTAGGAATTCCCTCGATGCCATCTGCGGTAAGAGCTTTGTGCAAAACGGGGCACATCTTCCAAGGTCTGCCGAAACAATAAGAGCTAATGTGTCCTAAAAAACCGACCCAGTCGAGCACCACCCCGTGCCCCAGAATCAAAGAGAGGACAAGCCGGAAACAGGTGGAACTCGTGAGATCAGAAACCGACTAACGAGCGACAGTCTGAAGCTTTTGACACACCAGACAAAAACCATCGGAAAATGCCAGGGCAGCTAATGTTAAGTAAAAGGGTTACCGAGGGAGTATAAAAGGAGCATACAGGGTAAGGGAAAGCCTGTGAGATGGAAAGTAGACTCCGGATCATATTCTTATACAATAGGTTATTCTTGAACACTATCAGATGCCTGATACAGACATCAAGCAAAGCAGAGCTGGGATCAACAAAAAAAAAAATGAGCACATGATATGAAAAGGACTTACCAGGTGGGAAACCGGCCATCGCTTTGGATAGTGGCGCACTTTATGGACATTTATCCTAGTTTGAATTTCAAAAATTCACGCTGAAAATCCATAGCCTCTATAACAATCATCTCGAACTCATGATTTTACTCTAGACCTGAGCTGGCCGTATATCAAATGATATAACACGCCCTGGAATCAGACTGTTGTACCGGAGGACTATGCCAGTCAACGAGTGTCGTGTGCCGGCAACGGGAAGAGAGCCTTGCTAGCTCAAGAGTGTCCAGTGGATGTTACTTCTCTACAACGGGACCCTAAGGCAAAAAGTACAAGGGATCTACGCTAATACCTCCTTCATTCAGTGCCTAGACCCAAAGACTCAGCTCACCATTCAGTGCCTCTCGAAAAGGCCAGACGCGTTTCTTCTTTGTTCTTATTAACCAAATGACTAGGTACTTTTTATGAAACCAACCAAATCCCAAACTTATAGCACAAGGGGTGTTAGAACCAATCGACCATGCCAGGTGGGGAAACATCCATCAGTGACGTCCTATCAAACCAGATGGTGTCAGTGCGCATCTTGTGGAGACTATAGCAACCCTAAAATACTGATGCGCTACCAGGCAAAGTGTGCCATACCTCGGAAGTAACCACAGGGGGTGTGTTGATACTCTAGTGTTGCAACACTTATTGCACTTCACTTATGCAGCGGTAGGTAAAATTTAGTTGCGAAAACTCAACAGTCGCACGAAGCGTATCAACAGCTACAGTTGAGCCCTCGCGCAATTGTGCGAGCAGGCACCCAGGACATAATAGTC
>BHFT01015950.1:0-11667 GCA_004320025.1 Laticauda laticaudata | reverse complement strand
CGGACGTTCATAGAAGCCTAGCGGATGAAAGCGGATGGAAAAGCAGATGACACATCCACAGGGCTTCCGGGGAGAACAGCAAGCGGAACGCATAGTGGAAGGAGTGGATGCATAGCGGATGCATAGCGGATGATGCAGATGCATCACGGACACCTATAGGATGCATAGCGGGAATGACCTAGCGGATGGCAATAGGTGTCACTGAGGGCATCGACTGAGCAGCGGAGGATGAACTTGCGTAAGCTCCGTGGATATAAAAGGGGATGCAGCTCGCAAAAGGTCAGACCATTCAGAGGAAGACCTGCTGCCTGAATTTGGCATCTTGGAGGAGTAGGCGGGCCCATGGGAAGAAGAGGAAGCATGTGTCTACTTTTGCCAAGCCCTGGGCAGACAGGACACGCAAACCACCATTCCACACACGCAGCCTAGAGGCGTAGAGGGGTGCGGCACTAGACTCTGAAGCTGGCTGGTGCTGCTGCTGGTGGTGCTGGTGGCTCCTGGCTGCTACCTGGTGTTGCTGACGGGACTGCCTGGGTGCTTTGCTCTCTGTCTGGTGTGCTGCCGTGGTGGCGGGCTTCTTCCTTCGTCGCTGCTGCCTTCTGGTGCTTTCCATGCTGTGCTTGGACTGAGTTGCTGCTGGTGCCTGCTTGCTGCTTGGCCGCTAAGCTGAACGAGTGGCTAGGCTTTGATTGAGCTGTTTGGTGTGGTGGATCCAGCACCAAGGCCCGTCAAAGCCCTGCCTGCTGAGCCCTCGAAGACTCCTGCCAGAGGGAGGAAGAGGCAGAGAAGGAGAGAGGAAACAGTACTCCATCTTTGAGGCCAGTACCCCATGAGGAGGAGGTGCTGGAATGGCTGAGAGAGAACGAGCACCGTGTGGAGGAAGGGCCAACAGGTTCTAATCGGCGACACCCAAAGGAAGCAGGCAGCGATGGAGAAAAAGGCGGAGAGCCTTGGCTACACGTGGTCAGATGCTCCCTCTTCCGGGTGGTGGAAGCATATGCACAGCTCCTGTATGGCAAGCTGGCACCTGGAAGAGAATCCAGGCAGGGTCCGGCTGTCAAGCTAACTGACAGCGGAGATCCTACTGTCATATGGCCAGGTGATGCGCAAGCTCTGCGAGGGTGAGATCCGCTCGCCGTGGAGTAGTAGCGAGTGCACGCCTCGTGTTCTGTAAACTACGCTGTCTTCTCCTTCAGACAGCCTACGAGAGAGCCACTCCCATCTCGCCACAGGAGAGGAGAACAGCTAACGGCTCATGATCTCAGGCAGTTGTGTGCATTATGATAGGGGCTATCTACATCAGGGATAGTAGACACCGCCAACGCCTGACAGGACTGCACTGCGCCCCTGTGAGTCCACAGGATGGACGTGGGAGGATCCCCTGTCTGAGATGGAGCAAAGAAGCAGTGCAAGCCACCCAGAGACGAAACCCAATCCCATCCCACCGCCCCAGCTCGCAGCCGTGCCGACAATGAGAAGCAGGGCAGGAGGATAGAGGCAGACCGGACAGGGACAGAGCCAAGACTGTCCTCTTGGAGATCAGGGACACAGCCGCAGATCTCTTCATCATATCTCCCGAGCTGGTGCCACTTTGACATACGTCATCCAACTCGCTGGCACAAAGTGCCGCAGCTGCAACGGACTCTTTACATCCCCGCTACATCCTCTCCACATCCGTTCCTTTCCGTTGTGGTCCGCTCTGTTTATGTAAATTTGGGGCATTTTTGAGAGCGGATAACAACAGATGGAAAATTTGCTCATCCGCTGTGTTTTTTTTACATACGTTTTGCATCCGTCAGCCAGTGTGACCTAGCCTTAAAAAGCAAAGCCTGGAAGCTAATTGCAAGCAGTATAGGCAAGCCCTCTTCTCTGCATTAACCATACCTAAGAGATAGTGGTGTCCACAGGTTATGGCCCAAAAAGTCAAGATGGCAGCCACCACATTGCAATTTAAGCACTGTCATTTTTCATGTGTAGCACACATTAAAATATGGATCAATTGTACAATGGTCCAATTGTACTTTAGTGGCCACCATCTCCCCCCCCCTTTTTTTAAAGCATTTTCTGTGGATCCTCTTGGAAAGAAGCATTATATGGTATCAGGGATGAACTGCCTTTCTTGTGGGCACTTGAAAAAGTGTTTCCACACTAAGCTGGAACATTTTAAATCTCTCCCATAATAAATTTTGCAAGAAACTTCAAGGGAAAAAAACACAATTACTTGGAAATTACAAAAGCCGAAGAAACGTCCAAGAAGGAGAAAAAGCTTTAGAAATATAACAACTTCCCTAATATTTTGTAATCCTTTTGTAAGCTGCCTAGAGTCACTGAAAGTGAGTAAGCGGCCATATAAATTCTCTAAATAAATAAATAAATATCTATGTGGATCCATGACAAGATGACACAAACAGTAAGCATTTAGAGCATTTAAAATTTATTGTAAAGCCAGGAGAAAGTCTGATTTTGAATTATTCCAGTTCTGCAAACTTCTTGGTGAAGCAACCAGCACTGATTTTGTTTATTTGTCATAATACTCAAAAGAAAAATGTCAGCATTATGAATTTAGAGCCTCTGCAGTTCTAATGCCCAGAGACAAAATCGTTTTCAATATTTTGGCTTTCCTGTTCCATTTGCTTTCTTAGATCTTTAGATAAATCCATCCTTTGGGGGGTTTGTAGAAATATTCACTAGTTCTTTCCTTTCTTGTCATATAAATTTATTTACTTGTTTGTGAGAGTAATATGTGACAAATTAAGTATATCTGGGTTTATGTATATATGACAGTCCCTATATTATAGGAAATTTTGTGAAGAGAGTGAAAAGAAAAACAAGGAAGAATAAAAGGGTTTTTTTCCCCCAGTAAATCCAATTTAACTCGGTAGGCACATCACAGGCTGGCATAAGGATGGCTGTGGGAATCTCCTATTGCATCCCATTATCTTAAAAAAGGTTTAAGCCAGGAGTGTCACAGCTGGATCCATCACATGCTGCTCCCCCTAGTTTAGCAAAGGGGGAAAAAGTCCTGATATGTCACATGACACTGCTATAAGGACATGAGTTTGACACCCCTGGTTTAAGCTATCATGCAGTTTTTT
The DNA here is from genome assembly GCA_004320025.1 of Laticauda laticaudata. Classification (NCBI taxonomy): domain Eukaryota; kingdom Metazoa; phylum Chordata; class Lepidosauria; order Squamata; family Elapidae; genus Laticauda; species Laticauda laticaudata. The sequence continues at coordinate 8,572 of BHFT01015950.1, read as the reverse complement.
GCTTAACATGATCTCTTAATCCAGATTTTTTTTGGTTTGTAATCCCTGACCTACTTTTCAGTGAGCCATCTGAACCTAGTTGCTATGACTTAGCTAGCAAGCCACTGTTAAAGCAACCTATTTTGCACACATTGTCAAAACTCAACAATTGCATCTCATGTTTCTCATCGGTATATTATCCTCCATATCAAGGCTTTTCTTTGTTTCTCTTAATCATTGCACATTTTGTAGACACTATTCTTTACAAAGTCACCTAAGTAGAAATACAGGTCCCTAAGCTGAGATGCACACAGTTTTAGTTGAAGAGAGGATGTTCAAGAAACAGATTAGTAACACAACAAGAATACATGTGAACTTTTTATTTTTTATTTATTTTATTTATTTTTGTCAAATTATTATAAGATAACAGGTATAAGTATAACATAGTTATGAATACGTGAACTGGATACGTATAAAAAAATTAAAAGAAACAATAGGACAGGGACAATAGGCACATTGGTGCACTTATGCACGCCCCCTGCAGACCTCTTAGGAAAGGAGTGAGGTTAAGAGTAGAAAGTCTAAGGTTAAAGTTTTTGGGGTTTGGGGAAGAAACCACAGAGTCAGGTAGAATATTCCAGACATTGACCACTCTGTTGCTGAAGTTGTATTTCCTGCAATCAAGTTTGGTGCAGTTAACCTTGCGTTTGTGTCTATTGTGTGCTCTTGTATTGTTATGATTGAAACTGAAGTATTCATTGACAGATAGGACATTGCAATGTATAATTTTATATACTATACTTAGATCAGACCGAAGGCAGCATCGTTCTAGATTTTCTAGGTCTAGAATTTCAAGCCTGGTGGCATAAGGTATTCTGCAACGATTAAAGGAGTGGAGAACTCTTCTTGTGAAATATTTCTGGACTTTCTCAACTGATTGAGAACATAATTGCAGATAGTTTGAGCAGAGCTAATCCAAACTAAGCCTTACATTGTCATTCTGGGAGAGAGATCAAGGCACGCAGGGCAAAGTCATTGAAAGGAGCAATTGACAAGAGAAGCAGATAATTAAAGCTGCAGGTGTGAATGTCATGAGCTAAGATTCAACCCTATGCAAGTGTTGAAAGTTAAGCCAGGAACAATTTGATCAGGGATGGATTGATGAGGGTCACCTGGGGAAGGGGAAGTCTGTATAGTGAATACAGAGGACACACACACACACAGAGAGAGAGAGAGAGAGAGAGAGAACCTGGAGATGCTATGTATCATTTTCATTAACATTGTCAGCTTTGGAAGCTGTGGTAGCACCAGAAGCTTCTACTCTGCCCCATTCTTGAGCCTGGGAAGAATGGAAGGGGGGATTTCATGGAGCATATGTGGTTAGACATAATAGCATTTTTCTTTAGAGTCAAGGTCATGTTGTTCCTGCACCTGGCTGAGGAGTAGTAGAGGGAACGTCTCAAGTTGGGACAGATGGTAATTGGAGCATGATAGGAGCAGGGGGTGGATTTGTAATGTTTTACTTATTGGAGGTAAACCCGGGACTTTCAGATTCAGGATTTCCCAGATGTGCCAGTTTAGTATTCTAATAAAAGGGAACTTTGAGAACATGTCTGGTTTGGAGTTATCTGTTGGAGTTGAGTTTTTCTGGCGTGCTGACAAATACTTTTTTAAAAAATAAACTTTATTAGTCTTTTGTATCTTTTAAAAACAAAACAAAAATAATAATCATAACATTAACAGTTCTGTGACATCAATCTCATACATTTCTATCTTTTGTGCTTATTTACAAATATATACAATTTTATATGATTTTCTGAGGTTTTCGCGGGTATTTGTATGTGGATAACCAAATAACCAAATAACCCGAATAACCAAAGATCCACAATTTTATATGAATACATACATTTAATCTATAAATTGCTTAACTTAAATTCCTTCATTCTCTATCTGTCTTAATTCAATCCAATTGTACCATTTTTTCCAAATTTTAAAGTATTCAGACTCATCTTCCTCTTGTAACATTAAAGTCAATTTGTCCGTTTCAGCACATGTCATAATTTTTTGAATGGTCAGTTCATCAGGGGGTATACAATTATGCTTCCAGCATTGAGCAAAAGGTATTCTGGCAGCCGTTAAAATGTGTGATACAGTATATTTTATGTTTTTTTTCCATATTTCTTTTTGAATATCGCCACTTTCATTACCCTCTCTTAACTTTGTTAAGCAATTTTGTCTTACCCTCCTGCTGCAATTGGTAGAATTCAAGTTACCAAACATTATTGACCAGGCAGAAAGATAGGAAGATAGATGCAAAATATTTGGCAAAACTCACAGGACAGTGACCATGAGGGTCACTGACTTGGAGGGTCTGTAACAGTTCTCCATGGCCTTCTTACTATGGCCAACTTACTGCAGGAAAACTCACTGTGGAACAAGAGTTACATTAATATCAAAGAAACAGTAGAATAGAATCATTAAAGAAAGGACACGAAAGGAGGGACAAAATGAAATGTGAATGGCAAAAATTAAGATTTTTTTTTTTTATTTTAAATAATTAAATAGAATTGTTAAACTGTCCCACAGCAAGTTGGCCATGGCAAGTTGTCCTGCAATTAGTGTTGATGTTAGCCTCCAAGAATCCTTCTTCTGCTTGTCCTTCCAACTGCCATAGAAATGGGGGGGGGGGGGGGNNNNGGGGGGGGGGGGGAGGGAAGATTAATTGGACTTTGTGGGAAAGGGGAAGAGAGCTGGAGGCTTGAAATGGTGAAATGTAAAACTTGGGAAAACTTTCTTGACTAAGCTTACTTACTTACTGCACAGCTGTAGCCTCTTATCTGTTCAGGCCAAGGCCAACTATCTTGACAAGCCAGATGTCTCAAACACCAACTGAAGATGCCCCATATGACATTATACATACCTCAGATTGGATGGCCAGTTTGAACTATTGGTGGTGGGAACATTGGCATAACTTTCTATATACAATTTTCACACCTATTGCCTCAGGTCTTGTATTCGTCTGATGCTACCATATTAATTTTCAGTAAAAGTCCTTTTCTCTAAAACACTGGAGTCAAAGGTTTTCTTTCTTGGATTATTCTAAGACTTGCTTACTGCGCAGCTGTCTGGAGCCTCACCTGACAGGCGAGTTGACTGTGGCAAGTGGCCATGGAGAGTTGGCTATAGCGAGTTGGCTGTGGCCAGTTGTCCCATTCCCTGACTTGGAGGTCTTGAAATTTTGGAATTACAAGACCTACAATTCCCTTCTCCTCTTTGGACATGCTGGCTACAACATTTTAAGCTGGGAAAGGCGGTTCAGTGATAATTGGAGCAATTTTGACTTAACCTATCTACAGTTATGGTCCCATGTTCTTGATGCTTACCTAAGGTCGTCCATCTTACCATCTTGCTCTCTACTTACTATGTATGGAACCGATTGCATGACGTCCTATGGATCCTAAGCCAAATTCAAAGTTGTGGCTTTCTGGATCATAAACTGCTTTGTTATCCATCAATTAAACCAACAGGTTTGACTACCGCTTCGTGTTTGCTTCTATTATCTGCTTCTATTACCTACATGTAACACTTCTTAAAGAGCAAAAACTCTTCAAAATTCTTCTTAGAAGAGATGCTTGTTAATTCACTCCTATGCCTACAGCTTCACTTCATGCAAGACCCTTCAAAATCCCCTCCGCCTCCAGAGTGAATTGGATGGGTTTTCCCCCTGCAATATGACACAAAGAGATGATTAAAGGTCAGAACCACTTGGGTGATATTTGTTCACCTCAGGATATTATTCTGCATGTCTTTTATCAAAGCTACAAAGCTTTGAGTGAGGCTTCAATCAAATTCTTATCCCATGTTGTTCTTTGCAGGAATCTTTTCACACAGGCAAAAGCTGCCACCATCTATCTTTCTTGTCCTTTTTTTCTACTGGGGGGGGGGGATCTGTCAAACTTTTAAGTTATGAATGCTACAATCCCCTGGAAATTCTCACTACATCAATAGATCCTGGTGATTTTCTGGAACTCGTTGGGTGAGGTAGCATGAAAATTATTGAATAAAATCAAATAAAATCAGTATGCTTTAGATGGTGGATCAAAAATATGATCACATACTGTTTTGCCATTAGACTCACTTCACGGGAAATCTGAATCTCCTAAGATCTTAGAAGTTAGTAGGGATTTCCAAACTTGGCAACTTTAAGACTTGTGGACTTCAACTCCCAGAATTCCTCAGCCAGCTATGGAGACCTCTGAGTTATAGTAACTGATAATGGTTAGAACAGTTATTAGTTTTGAATGCAAGAGGGACCGGATGAGGAAAAATATGTGGGTTTTAGCAGAAATATATAGGGAAGCCATCACTCATGGCATTCTGAAGAAAAAACACAACCATTGCATTTTTTTATATATAATTTTATATAACCATGTATAAAAAGGCAATGAAAATGAAATCAGAAGATGAACAAATAAAATATAATAAAATTGGCAAAATGTTTGGATATAATATGCAGTTGGAATAATTGGACACTATGTGAAAAGACTGAAATTTACCCTGAATCTTAAAGAGAACTTTTATAAAATAATGTATCACTGATAATTGACACTGGATAAATTGTTAACAATGCACAATGAGATTTCAAATGTTTTTGGCCTATTTTATTTCTCCCTGTAAACTATTTAGAAAATGAAAAAATGAAATTGTGATTTAGGGATTTAATGTTTGGAACTATATGGGATAAAAGAAATAATGTAGATGCCTGTTAATTTTTTTATATGTACCAGACAAAGTTGAAGATTATTATTTTCTTTTTTCTTTTGCTGTTTTATTCCTTTGTTTCTATATTTTCATCTTATTTTTATCTTGTCTTTTTTCCTTTTAGCTCTTTTTCTTTTTGCTTGTCTATTTTTAATCTTGTTTCAATAAAATTATACATATATACATACATACATACATACATACAACCACACCTTTTTTGCATATATAGTATAATAGTTGATATCATTGATTTTCATTATGGGTTTCCTCTGGGTTCTTCTGTTTAATATATCATACAAGAATTAAGCAAATTATGTGACTCTCACATTGCTTAGGAGTGAAGGTCTTTTAAAAACCTATTTCATTCTTGAGTGTTTAATAATATATTGCCACATACAGCAGTAAACACAATATGAATATGAAATGTATATGAAATGTTTCCAGTATATGGAAGTATTTGAAATGTTTCCAGCACCTGAAATATCAGCTGGTTATATTATTGTCAAGAATCCACATGAAGGCTTGATGCTGCTGCTGCTGCTGAAGTTATTCATTCAGTTGTATCCAACTTTTAGTGATTTTATGGGACAGGTCTCTCCACATCTTCCAGTCTTGCACTGCTTCTTTGAGTTGTTCTATGCTCTGGCTCAATGGTTGCCAAACAGTGGGCTGGGGATCACTGGTGGTCCACAAGAAAATTTTGGTGGTCTGCAGAGAAATGTCACCCCCAAAGCACCCCGCAAAGCAGTTAATTCAGGCTGTGCGGGGAACACAAGGCTGTGCCACCCACATCGCCTGCAGGAACACAAGGTTTGTGTCACTTGCATTGTGAACAACACTAGGTAGTATGGAGAGGGGGGAAAGGGCGGAGGGGGGAACTCACCCCACTCACCCCACGCACCTTGTCTGGCCGCTGGGCTGATTCTTTCTGCTTCTTTCTTCATCTGCTTCTGGCTGCACTCAAGGAAAGCAGCAAAAGTCTTTCTTTTTCTCCCCCAAACTCCACTAGAAATGAATCTTTGGGACCCTCCAATGCATCCTACTCCAAAAAGCTGTGCAGGCATGACAAGTCTCACAAAGACTCATTTCTGGCAGAGTTTGGAGGAGAGAAAGAAAGACTTCTGCTGCTTCTGCTGCTTTCCTTGCATGAAGCCAAAAATCTCTCTCTCTCTTTCTCCCCCCCTGAGAATGGAGCTGGAGACAGTATCCTGCAATCCCAAATAAAGAATGATCAATCAGTAGGAAAATGGGGTGGGGAATTTTCAGACTTTTTTGGGGGGATTTTCCCAGAGTTTCTTCTGTTTTCTGCAGAGATCCTGGAAAAATGTCAGCAAGCCACTGTCAATCAAAATTCATATTAGTGGTCCGCGGGATTTAAAATTATGAGTTTGGTGGTCCCTGAGATCCAAAAGCTTGGTGACCCCTGCTCTGGCTGGTGTCCACTTTGATGGTGTTCAGCGATTGTGTTCTTTGGAAGCCTGGTTTCCTTTTACCACTAACTCTTCCAAACATAGTTGCTTTCTTCAATGAATTCCCCCATATGATGTAGCCAAAATAAGTGAGACACAGTTTTGTGATTTTTTTGCCTTCCAGTGACAAGTCTGTTGTTATGTGCTCCAAAGTACTTGCTTGTTAGTCAATTTTCCTGTCCAAGGAGTACACAGGAGCCTTCTCCAGCACCACAACTCAAGTGAATCAATTTTCTTCTTGTCTTGCTTTTCTAAGGTCTAGCTATTATAACTATAGGTAGCTATGGGGAACACAATAGAGCGGACTAAACTACATTTGGTTGCCAGGCTGATGTCCTTACTTTTCCATATTCAGTTCATGTTCATCATTGCTGTGCAAGCCAATGCAATCTGACATTTGATATCTGGGCTTCATCCACCTCTTTGAGGGATCTGCAAACCTAAGAAGTGAATTTTTCCACATATCCTCTCTCTTCACCATCAATTTCTACTTTGATGTTTCCATTCCTTGCAGTGGTCATGAGCTTGGTCTTTTTCATGTTCAGAAGGAGATCAAAATTCTCACTTTCTTCTTTGATTTTATTGATCAGATGTTCCAGGTCTTCTTTGGTTTCTGAGAGGAGAGTTGAATCATCAGCAGATCAAAGACTGTTGATTTTTTCCCTCCTATCTTTTCCCTGATGTTTGATTTTTTTCAAGATCTAGCTTCCTTGTGATCATTTCAGCATACAGGTTGAATAAGAAAAGGGAGAGAATGCAACCTTATTGCACTCCTTTCTCTATTTAAACCAGTGTCTCCATATGGTATTCACACAGTGGCTTCCTGATTTCTGTACAGTGATTTAACCAACTTGACCAGATGTGATTTAACCAACTTGACCAGATGTGATTTAACCAACTTGACCCCACATCTTGTATGGCTCTCCGTGGTTCCTCGTGATCAACACAATCAAAGACTTTCTTGCAGTCAATGAAGCTTATGTAAGATTTTTTTTTTTAATATTCAGAGATTTTTTTTTCCATGGCCCAATGCAGATTTGCAATATAGGTGCGGGGACCACAACCTCTTCGGACACTAGCTTGTCCATCTGGTAATTCTCTTTCAATGGTTTGTGCTAGATGTTACTGCATAATTTAGTCCAGACCTGGATTTGTTCTTCTTGATAGATAACAGGAGAGAAATAAGGTTATATTCTTTACTCTCCCTGTTGTAGCACTTCTCTGCAGAACAAAATAGAAATTATGGACCAGAATTTCTCAGTAATGTGAAATAGTACAAGATATTGGCAAACAAGAATCCCTGTATAACAGAATGAATGAAACATGAATGTTTATGAAACATGAATGAATAAAAGTATAGTCAATGATTGATTAATAAACATATTAATGTACTTGTTATTTGATTGAAAGTATGAGAGGATATATAATGTAACGGTAACAGAAGACTACGAAATGGTTGCACAAAATAATATGTAAATCAACCGGCACACTGTATGTATATATATGGAAGATGGTTGGTTTATGTTTTTATGTCTATGTTTGTTTATGTTGTTTTTTTTAAAATCAATATTTTTTTAAAAATGCAATCCTGTATAACAATATAATGGGCACTGTACCTTATATTATGAAGAACTTAATATCGAAAGATACATATAATAGTTGTGGGTTGTGATTCAGCCTCCTCTAGATTTGAGGTAGTCCAAAAAGAGGACCTAGACAAACTCATCTTACAGACCCATCACATAATCCGGACATTAAACTGTTTTCAATACTCCTCCTCTCCCTCAAATACACGATTGCTATATAGAGCCACTCCGCACACAGAACAACTCAAACACAAAGACAGTTTTTTTCCCCCAAATGCCCGGTCACTTGTGCTATAACAAAAATTTTCCTCACACTGTCAATCTTCTTTTACAAAGTGTCTCTGCAGGCTATCTCACTATTAATCTTATCTCATCACTACACATTAATCACCCAACCTCCTTTCCACTTGAATACATTATATGCTGTAACTTTGTTGCATCGTATCCTTATGATTCTTATATGTGACTGTCCTTAGTATGATTTTGATTGTTTGGATTTTGACCCTGATGACTATCAAATTGCTACCTGTAATGTTATGTATTCTTGACTCTTGAATTGCATGTATCTTTCTTTTAGTGTCATCTGGAGATGGCATTTTAGCACACAAGACAAATTCCTTGTGCTGCCAATCAACACTCTTGAGCTCAATAAACTATCATTCCTATTACCGATTCTATTCTATTCTATGTACTATTCTATTCTGTTCTGTTCTGTTCTGTTCTGTTCTGTTCTGTGTCTTCAGATTTCCTATTTCCTATTCTATCTTCTATTACTAT
>BHFT01015949.1:0-16103 GCA_004320025.1 Laticauda laticaudata | reverse complement strand
CCAATGGATGGCAAGCTTTTTTTAATGTTTTACATCCTCTTTGCATCTGTTGGTGCAGTGGGACAGGGGCTTAACAGTTGCAGTGGGTCATAAGCACTGACATCTTAACGTCTAAATAAAGTAGTGATCATAGGAATAGAATAGAGTAGAGTAGAGTAGAGTAGAGTAGAGTAGAACAGAATAGAGCAGAGTGGGAAGGGACCTTGGAGGAAGACAGGAAACCCTACACCACTTCAAACAAATGGTTATCCAATCTCTTCTTAGGTAGAGATTGTTGGGGGCAAGATGCTGACTCTGTAAACCACTTAGAAAGGATTGCAAAGCACTGTGAAGTGGTGTATAAGTCTAATGGCTATTGCTAAAGGCTATTGCTATGTGCGCTGAGTACTTCTGTATTGGATACAAATTAGCAATTGCAATAGCCCTTAGACTTCTATACTGCTTTATACAACTTTGCAGTCCTCTCTAAGTGGTTTACTGAGTCAGCATATTGCCCCTAACAATTTGGCTCCTTATTTTACCCACCTTGGAAGGATAGAAGGCTGAGTCAACCTTGAGGCTGGTGAGATTCGATCTGCCAAATTGTAGGTAACTGGCTGCGGTAGAAGTAGCTTGCAGTACTGCAACTCTAACTACTGTGCCACCGAGGCTCTTATATAAATTCCTGTGGATCTGTCTGATCAACGTTGACTCAATAAAGTATTCAATTCAATACTGTTAAAACAGACAAAAAAATGATTTTCTCAAACATCAGAATGAAGATGAAAGGATCTGAAAGATTACCACCACTCAAGAATAGCAGATTTGATGGAATCCAGAAGAACATATGAAGTTTTGATAAATGATCAGGGAGATAGACTCAAGAGGTGCTATATTCCAGGTGTATTCTTACTAAGGATTTATAAAGCGGTACTAATCCTTCACATGATTTTGATTCTATGCCTCCTTTTATACAACTATTAGTTAATTAAGTACTGATAGATTATTACTAATTTATCATGGAAGGACTTTTGGAACATATCCAGGGGTGGGCTGCAATTTTTTTAACAATTGGTTCTCTGGCTGGATAGGTGTGGCCAGTGGGTCATGTGACTGGGTGGGTGATGTCATTTATCACACCCAACTCGCCTCAAAGGAATAGGTAGGATTCAGCCAGTTGGGTCTAATTTCCATCACAGACTGGTCCCACCACCACCCATTTTTCAGCCTGTTTTGGAGGCATTTTGAGGGCATTTTCAGGATTTTTTTCAGGGTGTTTTTGGGGTGCTTTCAAGATGTTTTGGAAGCATTTTAGGTCATTTTTTGCCTGGAAAATGGCCTGAAAATACCCCAAAATGACCTGAAAATGACCAGAAAAATGCCCCCCAAATGGCCCAAAAATAGGTTAAAAAAATGGGTGGGGGAGGGGCCAGTCAGTGGTGGGATTTGCCAGTTCTCCAAACTGTGCCTAATTTTAACTACCGGTCTGCTAGAACCGGTGTGAACCAGCAGCAGCCCACCTCTGAACATATCTAGAGGATTCCCCAGAACACCGTTTGAATAATGGAATGAAAGATCACCTTGGCAGCTGAACTAACTGGGCTGTTATATTTCCATATGCAGATGTTCTTTGGATGTGAGTTTTGCATTATTAGCTTGCAACAACCAGCTAATAATGCAATCTCCCCACAGTATCCCATTGCTTCTTTCTGGTGTGCAGTCCTTCTCAGAATTAGAAGCTATGTCATATCTAGGCATATTAGAGGAACAATCTATTGCTAAATATCTCCATTAACATTAGATAGCTACGTGAAATTATAGATTGCCAAACAAGTACTCTGGGATTGGACTTTGTAAGAACACTTTGGTCTTCAGTTTTAGTTAGTAGTCTGGTCCAAATTGCTTTCAATGTAAACAATGACTGATAAATCCACACTGGCTTGGACAATTTATTACATGACAACCTAACTGCCAACTGTCTAGCTGTTTTAATAAAAAATCTATTTTGTAAAGTTTATGTTTTATTGCATGCAGGGCTCCCTTTATCGGTTAACATTTTGGAATTGTGGAAAAGGCTATGAATTTAGAAACTGACTGCATTCATATCATATTTAAAACTTAATGCTATTTTATTAAAGACATATGGCCCTCCAATGTACACATATTAAATGTCATGTAAGAAAAGTAGCAGTTTAAATCATGGTCAAATTCATTTTTGACCTGACTCAAGAGGTTTTCCCATGTTCTAAACTATTTCTTTGTAAATCTGGCAGTTTAACCACACTCGTAAATCATTTTCAAAGCACACTATTTCTTAATTTTAGTGCATTAGAAAGCATTTGGCCTACACAGCATACTGTTTGTAGCAGTTATGTGATCTACGCTGCACATTTATCTAAGAACAGTCTCTTAATATATTTTATATTTAAAACACAGTATTTACTTCCTTCCTTCATTGTACTAAAAAGAAAACTATTATAAAATAAGTCCCTTGATTAAATTTCCAGGTTGAAACTGGCATTTTGCTAGTATTTTATGAGGCTGGCTTGTACCCATTAATTTTCAGATTGTATGTTAATAATACAAAAGCAGCAGTAATTTAATGCTTCAAAGGCCCTACAGAAGCTTCTTCAAAAGGAAGAAGTAATACAGATTGGCAACTTTGTCAAACTATGAAAAATTATATTTCTGCACCACTGAAGCGGTCGTATAACTGGGTTTTGTTGTCTTCATGACAACATATAAGCAAACATTCACTTTCCTGGAGGGAAGATGAACCTATTTTTAAAAACAACCCACCCCCTCAAAAGAAACAGTATGTCAACCTTGGAAGCCATTTTTTACTTGGAAGCTTTGAGGCTTCCACATTCAGTGCCTGGGAATTTGGGAGCTGGGATTTCATAGTGGGGTAGAAGACTAGACACAACAACATTCTTTCTCAGAGTCAAGGACATGTTGCCCTGCACCTGGAGAGGAGTGTCTGGAAGAATGGCTCCAGTTGGGACAAAGATTTGATTGGGCCATGTGTTGAACTGATGGGTGTGGGGGAATGGATCTTTGATTTCTCTAAACCCTTCCCTTTTGGGTCTTGAGAGTCTAAGCCCAAAAGGGTCTACACGGTTATACTGTTGAGATTATTTTAGGACTCTTGAGGAAATGTTTGTCTCAGAGTGTATTGGTTTGGAGTTGGTTAGTTGGAATGCTCACACAGTAAACAGAGGAAAAATGAAAACTGTAGACAAAAATTTTGTGCAATGTTCAGCCTCCCATTCTGTCAATCTAGACTTGCTAAATCAAGCAAAAATTAATCCTAGACACTTTGCTACTTTAAAAGAAATGTGTGCATGTGACACACTTGCATATTTGCATGCAGGTAGATATGCATAAGTACAAATCTAAATTCCATCCCTTCAAAGGAAATAAATAACATTCATAGTTTGCCTGTAAATTAAGATGCCCCATTTAGAAAAACAGTTGATCCTTACTTGTTTGTGGCCATGATTCTGATTCTCTCAAACAATGTTAACTGGTTATGCAGAAAAGCTGTTACATTTCCATCCTAGTTTAAGTAATCACTCTTGGGGGGCTATGACAATTCACCCTAGCCAATTTGCCACAGCCAACTTGCCATGGGACAACACACTGTTGAACAAAGGTTATACTGATAACAAAGAAATGGTAAACTAGAATCATTAAAGAAAAATGCAAAATGAGAATGAAATAGAATGAAAGAATAAAATAGAACAGAATGAAATGCGAATGACAAAAATTGAAACATTTTAAAATTATTTTAAGTTATTAAATTGAATTGTTAAATTGTCCTGCAGTCAGTTGGTCATTTGCAAGTTGGCCATGGTGAGTTGTCTCATTTCACTCCTGAGACCATGATTAATATTTTGAAGTTTGTAAACAGAAACATTATTTGGTAATAAAATTGGTCCAGCTGAGTTAGAGTATCTAGATTTATCTTTGACAAAAAAAGAGAGTTTTGTTATTATATATGTTGACTACTGTGAGAATTCTATATGTGCAAAAAATGGAAAGACACAATGGAGTTCCCACAGTGCAAAAACCTAGAACTAAGGAGAAATTTCCTAACAGTGAGGACAATTAACCGGTGGAACATCTTGCCTTCAGAAGTTGTGGGTGCTTCATCATTGGAGGCTTTTAAGAAGAGACTGGACAGATGTTTGTCTGAAATGGTATAGGATCCCCTGCTTGAGCAGAAGGTTGGAATACAAGATCTCCAAGATCCCTTCCAACTCTACTATTCTAGTTCTATGTTCCCTTCTTTATTTATCCCCTTGTTATGCTTATTTCTATAATAAACCTCAAAAAAAAAAAGAGTATCTAGACTTAAAGTTAAAGGGAAAGGTTCCCCTCACACATCTTTGCTTGTCATTTCCGGCTCTAGAGGGCAGTGCTCATCTCCATGACAAAGCCGAAGAGCCAGTGCTGTCCACAGACGTCTCCGTGGTCATGTGGCTGGCATGACTAAATGCCTAAGGTACACTGAACGCTGTTACCTTCCCACCAAAGGGGTCCCTATTTTTCTACTTGTATTTTTACATGCTTTTGAACTGCTAGGTTGAAAGAAGCTGGGACAAGTATTTGTTTATTTATTTTATTTGGTTTGTCAATTGCTTACAAGATAATAGGTATAAGTAAAAACATAGTTATGAATACATGGATACATATAAGAAAAATAAAATAGGAAATAAAACGTTGGTGCGCTTATGCACGCCCCCTACAGACCTCTTAGGAAAGAGGTGAGGTCAATAGTAGANCAGCATAGTTCTAGGTTTTCTAGGTCTAGAATTTCAAATCTGGTGGCATAAGATATTCTGCAACGAGTCAAGGAGTAGAGAACTCTTTTTGTGAAATATTTCTGGACTTTCTCAACTGTGTTAATATCAGATATGTAATGTGGGTTCCAGACTGATGAGCTGTATTCAAGTATTGGTCTAGCAAATATTTTGTATGCTCTAGTTTGCAGTGTGATATTACAGAGAAAAAGCTACACAGGATTAGGTTAACAACTCTTAATGCCTTTTTGGCTATATAGTTACAGTAGCGGGAGCTTACTCCATTACACAGCACTAGGGATTCGAACCATCGAACTGCTGACCTAGACTTATTGTTTCTCATAAAATGGCTAAGCAGAAGTCTACAAGTTGGAGACCAACGGACTGATCATCAGGGTTAAATTCCAGATTTTTCTCACACCAACACTGTTCAAAATCACTGGAGTCATTTTCTCATAGTCAAGACTCCGACTCCTGATATTCATGGGTGGACATACAGATGGTATCCAGGATCACCCTTAAGGGTGTCAGCATCTTCTACAATTGTCCTGACTTTTCATTAGCACCATTATCCCAGCCCTGTGATGGCAGAGTGGATAACCATAATTCGAAAGGCCAAACTTAAAAAAAAAAAAATCCAAGAGGAATACCAGCTGTTCTCCTTTTTGTTTTCCTTTTGTATGTTAGCTTAGCTTTAAATGTTCCTGATAGCTCATTTAAGTGACACGGATAAAAGCCAGAGAGTTCACTCTCAGAAATCCAAACTTTCAAGATGTATATCAGTAGTGAAGGATATAAGGAGCTGGAATAATGTATATATTTATCTTAAGGTTCAGAACTGGATATTATATTTTCTTTTAATGTTCTCAGGATTATTGATTTGCTGCAGTCTAGAAAGCCCTCTTCTGTTTGACACTTGAGAGAAAAAACCATGCCCCAGATGAATGAGAGAGATTTCAAAGTAATAAAACAAGGAATTCAGAGCAAAACATGACACTCCCTTTCATGAATCCATTAAAGCTGACCTATTGCTGTGAAATAAAAAGAAGAACTGGAAATGATGACTATAAGGCAAGCTGTCCAAAGACAAGTATGTGGTCATGTAGGAGAAAGAAAGGCAGAATCTGGGGACAGAGGGAAAGGGAGAATCAGCCTAGAATCCCTACATAGCCACAAGTGAACTAAGTCCAACCTCCCTTGAGTGCTGTTGGCCCTTATCTATCTCTAGCAGGTGCGACTGTTAGTTGAGAATAATTCCTATGTGTAGGCTTTTAACAATGAATCAGCTTCATGTGTGGACCTGGACCTAGGGAAGACATAGGTTTTGTAGTTCTTTGCCCATAGAAAGCAATGTGAACTGCTGTACATTCAATTGAACAAGGATGTCTACAAAATAAACATAACTCTTTATTGTTGGTTTTACAAACCCTGCTTTGGTTTCAATCTGTACAGGGAATGGTTTTATCATAAAACATTTTCAATCTTTAAAACATTTTCAAAATATTTTCAAATTCCTCTTTGCTTTCTTGACTAGAAGAATGCTTCTTGCTCATGCAGACGTATTGTGTATACCCATATGTATATACATAAGTGTGTGTGTATCTATCTATTCATCTATCTATCCATCCAACCACCCATCTCTATATCTATCTCTCTATATCTATATCTCTAAATCTAAATACCTCTAAATCATCTGTTTGTCTGTCTGTCTCTCTTTCTCTTTCTCTCTCTCTCTATTATCTATATCTATCTACTTACATCTATCTATCTATTTATCTATAATCTATCTACTTATCTCTCTATCTATAAATATCTATCTGTCTTTCTATCTATCTTTCTATCTATCTTCTATCTATTTATCTATATCTATCAATCTATTTCTCTCTCTCTCTCTCCATCCATATCTGTATCTCTCTATATCTATATCTCTAAATCTCAATCTCTCTATATCATCTACCTACCTATATCTATCTGTTTGTCTATCTGTCTGTTTGTCTGTCTATATCTATCTATCTATCTATTTATCTATCTATCTATCTATCTATCTATCTATCTATCTATCTATCTATCTACCTATCTCTTTCATGTCAACATGACTGGAACCAACCAGAGAAAGAGGAGAAGAACAGTAATTTCATGCCACCACTCCTAATTCCTTCAGTTGGTCCAGAAGGAGATCATAATCAATGATTCAGCAAAGGTCAACAGGCACAATCAATACTGTCTATACATTTGCACCTAAATGCTCATCCCAACTATATGTACTTCTGCTGAATGCCATGTTGGTTTGCTTTGCACAAGCCCATCACTTTTGTTGTTTTGTTGAGTGGACCATTATTTAAATAAAAAGATTATTAAAAGTTCATCAGCAATGATACTTTAATGTACATATCTTTCCTTCCTCTGGATAAACTCTGGGGAAAAAATGCACCTGCACTTCTTCAAAAGGATTTAACTCTTAGCAACAGCACTTATATACCCACTTCACAGTGCTTTTACAGCCCTCTCTAAGCAGTTTACAGAATCAGCCTCCTGCCCTCAACAATCTGGATCCTTACTTTACTGACCTCAGAAGAACGGAAGGCTGAGTCAACCTTGAGCCTGGTGGGATTCAAACTGCCAAATTGTAGGTAGCCAGCAGTCAGCAGAAGTAGCCTGCAGTACTGCATTCTAACCACTATGCCACCACCGCTCTTAGAAACTCCTAGAAACTCTTGCAAGAAAATAAAATAACATAGAACATAGAACACAGAACATGAACACACAATATAGAACAGATAATAATAGAGTTGGAAGGGACCTTGGAGATCATCTAGTCCAACACCCTGCTTGAGCAGGAGAGTCTGTACCATTTGGTTGTCTGATCTCTCCCTCAAATCTTCCAGTGATGGAGCAGCCACAATTTTTAAAGGCAAGCTATTCCATTGGTTAATTGCTCTCACCAATTAGGAAATTTCTCCTTGGTTCTAGGTTGCTTCTCTCCTTGGTAATGGTTAGTGTCCACCCATTGCTTTATTTGAACATTGGTGAAGGTGTCTCAAAGGTGGTTTTCAAAAGGCAACTGGACAGTTGTAACTGAATGATGGGTAATGAAAAGATTTATATTCTTTGCAGGCATTTGATCAAGGTATTCCCCAAATCTAAAACTCCAAGGGCTTCTCTGATATATCTACTTAGGTGCTTCATCATAGTCTTAAAGTCAATATGTCTAAGAATAAATCCAGCTCCTTGGAGTCCCAAGCTTTTCTTCCTTGATCTGTTTATCAGTTGACAAGATAACTATCCATCTTGCTGAACAGAGCTTTCAACTCGTTCCTATCTTCTCTATTCAGACCTGTACTGAATAGGTACTGGCAAAATCACACAACTTGCTCATCATTCTTAACTATCTAGTTTTTCCCCTCCACAGTTCCTCCTTATCCTCACATACAATTCTACCAGTATCTCTTTAGAGTTCTAGATTAAGTGGGATAAAAACCATAAGGTGAGACTTTGAAAATCAGATACCAGAGAGAACTAGAAGAAACTAAAGATTACAATTAAGGGAGAAGGACACAAATTACTAAGATAAAATGACACAAATATTTTAACGTTCAGTATACTAAAGGATATTTTTGAACAGTGAAGCCAGCTTTTAATTTTAAGTGTCTGCCTCCATAGATAGATGGTGTTTAAAAGATGTTATGGAAGAGGAACAAATTTTACTGGGAAATACTCAGGCTGATTTGAAAGTGGACTTTAAGAAGGCTACAAGAATTATATGGAAAAAGATATTTGAGTAGACAAATAAAAGAATCCAGCGAATACCTTAATAATTAAAAGAGTTCAAACAACAAATGAAACAGGTGACCTGGATCTCTCTCTTGGATCACAGTTTTTGTCTAGTTGTTTGCATAACTTAGCGACAGGATAGCAGCTACTTCACTTAAATTGATCTGAAAGAAGCTATATGGGAACTGGATGGGAGACAATCAGGAAATCCATGCCTATAAACTGGAATCAGAATTCCAGAAGAAGGCAGTTGCGAAGCACTGATGTCAAGAAAACGTCATGGATCATGCTTATCAAAAATAGATTTTGATCCAAAAGAGGTTTTACTGTGGATATTCTAGAAATACTGTATTTGCTGAAATGCAAAATATAAAAAGTCTTGTTTGGAAAATTCTTAGAGTATTCCTATTAACAGGGGTTGGCAGGAAAGACTTGTATTCCTTTTCAAACAAGAGAATAGAATTGGCATTCTATGTCAAAAGGGATGCACTCTCTCCCTCCCTCCCTCCCTCCTTCTCTCTCTCTTTTCCTCCCTCCCCTTCTCCCTCTCTCTCCCTTTCCTCCCTCCCTCCTTCTCCCATTCTCTCCCACCCACCCCCACTCTCCCTCCTCCTCTGCACCTGTTACTCTGCTGCTGGTACTCCTGTACACACTTCTGCAGAACAAGGGCACAGCTCTAAATAATTATGTCAGCGGAATGACAAGTGCAGGAACAGAGATGAATAATTACAAAGCCGAGACATAATTAAGCAACTTTGACTGTCGTATTCTTGAGCTGTCATTCTGATGTGAAGCGCTGTCAGACACAGCAACGTATTTCACATCGGACAGGCCTCTCCCGCTTTGATCAAGCCTTATGCCAGAAAAATGAGCTTGTGGTATGGTCATTAAATGAAGCTCCCTTGTTTGGCTCAATGCCCCTTGCCTAGCAAAGCTTCCAGGCTCTCTTTTTTATTTTTATTTTAAATCAAGCATCAGACGGTTGTTCAATATTTTGACATTTCTAAATATAAACATTGCTGGGTAATGAAGTTCAACTTAGTTCACACAGCAAGAGAATGCCTGGCATTGCTAAGTTAAGCTGTTTTCTAATGAACTGGGCCATTTCTTCCCCCATTATGACAATCCCATCATAAACAGACTTGAAGCTACAAAAGATGAAATGAAACAAAGAAAAACCAAGCTGCATTCTGCGAAGAAAACTTAAAAGAATAAAAAAAATCTGAGGAAGGCAGGGAGTTAGGCAAAATTAAATATTTATCATTTCCTCAAATGTTTGGGTGTTTGCTCGTTACTTCTACATAAAAGTAAACATAAGCTACTTGGAGGAAAATATTTCACTTTGTGTCTCATCCTCCGTACTGCATTTTGAGAGGCTAAGGTACTCTTTCTAGATCCTGATGTCAAGATTGAAAGGAAAGCAGTTCTTGTGGAGAAACCCTACTCTTGTGTTGGCATACTCCCCCCATCTGAACATGTTCTTGAATGCCAATTTAGCACCATAAAATTAGACTTAAATTTAGACACGTCATGAAAATAGACTAAAGGCAGCATGGAGTTCAAAAAAGGCACAGTTCTGTGTCAAGCCAATTAATGTTTTCAAGAATATTTCATTTTCTCTGTGATAATTATTTGTCTGCCAAACTTCACAAATTCCTCTCAACACCCACATTTCTATACATGTAGATTTCAAATTAATACAAATCTAATGAGGAATACGGGAAAACAACACCAACCAATCAATTGTTATTGGAGTTTAGACCAGCATAAAATAATAACATTTTTAAATCATAAAGACATGTTCCACAATGAAGTCAATTAAGGTGCGAAAATATGGCCAGAGAGAATCAGATTGTACTGACAGTATTGAAATCCTAATGGCAGCACAACAAATATGGGTAATTTGTATCTGAACATACTTGAGGTTGCATCAAACATTTCTACAAAGCATGATTTATTACATCAAGTGATGGTTTCTGTAGATCTTCCCAAAGTCTACTTTGCTATGAATTCTTTTATAGTCATAGCCCAGTGGTGGGATTCTGCCGGTTTGGACCAATTCATGCAAACTGGTAGCTCCAATGATCAATTGGCCACACCCAACACTGCTCTATCCTGTACTTTATTTTCTGCTTTGTAGCTCACCTCAATCACATGGCACAGCTGATTTCCCCCCCTCATTGTTCTACTTACCATTGCTGACTTGGAAGGTAAGCAGCTTCTAAATGCTCCATTTTCAGCGCAGCATGAAGCGCATGCTCACTGAACCGACAGCATCCCATCACTTCATAACCTCAAAAATGGTTCAGAAGCTGCAGCTGGTAGAAAAGAACTTGCCCACTCTAAGATGAGTGACATCCTAGGATTTCATCAAATGATATCTAAATTATGCACAATGATCAGCTTGTAGAGACCTGGAGAAGTTAATTCTCATGATCAATTTGTCTCACAGTGTACAAATCCAGGAATAAAATCTTGCATTTTTTTGAGAAAATCTTCTTTTAGATGACAACTGAAGAGTATTCTGTTAACTCGGGCATTTATAGGATAGTACCTACTCTAGAATCAGATTGTCTTTCAGACTTGGGCAAATTGCTTTTCTTTTAAAAGACTAAATCTTGCTTTGAAGTTTGGGTTCTTCTTTTTAAGGATGATTTTTTTTATGTTTTATGGTTTGAAAAACTTTTGTAAACTTTTCTGAGCCAGGATTAGCAATATGGGAATAATGATAATCATTAGAGTACTTGCAGTCATCCCAGCAACAACTTCCAGAATAGTCTATGTAGTACAGAGAAGGATTTGCATGTGTAGATTTTATGCAACAAATTCATTTTAACAGATTCGAGCCAACTCTAGACTTTCTCGGATAAACCAACAGACAGGCAACATATAATAAAGCATAATAATAATAATTCTACTGAACACAAAGAGGCATTTGCTCATGATAGCTAAAATGCTTACAAAAGGTAATATATTGGCTAAGTCCTAGCAATTCCACAGCAAGCAATTTTAAAACAGCCTATCCAAAACATTAAACTGGAACCAAGCGCTAAAAGGATTTGAGAAATAAATACATGTTTTAGAGAAAGCTTTAGCAGATAACTAATTCAAAAATTATATTGTTTGTAATGTGGAATGATTAGAAAAAGCCCCAAGACTTCAGATTACCCAGTGAGTTTTGAAAATCTTCCTTCTGACAATGGATTGAAGGAAGAGACTATAAATTAGAAACTCCCTTAAGCTCCTTGACTAAGATTCCTTTTAAAAGAGCTTATCTATCAACCAGGTTGAAAACATTCAAATACTGTATTCAGATTTAAAATATGGTGATATTAGGACATTGGAGCTTGATATGAAAAATACTGTTGTTATAATTTGCTGTCATTATCAAAAAGTAGATGGATAGTGCTATAATATCTGCATATTTGCAGATATTTGCAGATGTTACAAGATTTAAGAATTGAGGAAGGTTTTTGCTAAGACCAATTTCACTTATGGTGAGGGTCACAATATTTTAAGACATTAGTAAAGTGTGAGTCCCGTTGTTCTGACCAAGGTTTATTGACACACTAACAAATGCACGTTAGTCCCCAAACCCTTTTTTATTTCCACAGCTGTGAATTTTAGTCATTCACAGCCTGTAATGAGTCTCAGTTTGTAAACAGTCCCATGAAAGTCTGCCAAAGTCCTTCAGGATAAGTCTGATAAGCACACACCTTTGTCTTCCTTGAAATGCTGTCAATGACTAAATTTCCAATTAGTTATACGAGGCCAAACAGAACACAAATTCAACACAGAACATCAGGTTTCAAACCAACCAGTATGAACAAAGTTGCTTCCTGCAAAGGTTCCAGTCCCTTTGCTCCTCTTTTATGTATTATGGGAGGGTCAATCACCTCTCAACCTTACTCCCAAGTTGCCCCTTTTGTCTCAGCTGCTCTTGCATTCTGGCAGCTCTGTGCACACATGCACTAGGAACAGGATCCCCTTGTTCCTCTACCTCGCTGCTGTTAGATTCTGGAGGCTCCGGAGTCAGCACACAACTCCCAGATGGTCCTGGCCCCGTCTCTGCATCAGACACAGGACTCTCATCTGAGTCCTACCCAGACTGGACATGTTCCTCTTCAATGTCCAACTCTGCTGCCCACGGACCACAACAACCACTGGCCAATAAGAATTATTAAAATATTAATAGTTACAAAAGAAATGAGGATTAATTTTCTTCTTGCCTCTTCTTACAGGTACTTCTCAACATACAACCATGTCATCTGTTGTAACTTTGAACAGTCACTAAATGAGTTGTTTTAAATCAAGGGCTATCTATACAAGCCATTGAAGTATTTGTCCACAGTGTACAAAAGTTGAAATAAATAAAGTATTAGTGTATATATTGGTCCACACACACACTATTAAAATCCAAGAGTGAGTAAATGAGCAGAAATCTTACTGAAGAATTTTTTGCCAGCTCTTTCTCCAGCGAGGACCTCATCCTGCTCTGATCTCAAAGTTTTCCCAATCCTCAAAAGCAGGTTAAGAGGTAAGACAAAACAACACGGCAGAAAAATAAATAATAATAATAAAACCAAATGAAAATAAATCTGAGAAAATAATATTTGCTGGTTTCTGGATTTCACCCGCCAAATTGTTTATAAAGCAATATCAATGACATTTCCGATGCTTGGACAGTGAGATCTAACCTGTAAAATTAGCAATGACTTGGTGGATGAAAGGTGATCGAAACAAGGGGATACACTCTACAAAGTCAACACACAATGAACATTAATTTATCTACGAAGTAAATACAGTGTATGTAACAAATCGATTACTCCCCCCCCCGGACACCACAAATTCTCACTGATGGTCAGCGATTCCTTAAATGAACATAACCAAAAAAACAAAGCAGTTGAGAAAGACAAGGCTAATTTTAGCCAGCTTAATAAAACATTAACATTTATTCTTGCCATCTAGCTTTATTTTCAGCAGAGGAAAAAAAGCAACGCAAAAAAAAATAAAGTTGAAACGTAAATTCCCATGAACGCCATTTTGAGTTGCTTACCTGATTACCCATGGGCTTCGCCACTTTCATGAAGGCTCCCCTCAAAATGGCCTCTTCGCGTTCCTTGCGGCTGACTTTTCGAGAATCCAGAAACTTCAGGCTGGTTAATTTATGCAGGACAAAATGCCTAATAAAGCAAATACAGGTTCCAGAGGTTAGAAAATCCATTCAACTTAAAATGCTATTTTCCAGTTAATGAATTTAAGATGAGCGTATTTTAGGAAGGGTCTCTATTTCAATATCTTTCCTTCCTTCCCTTTTCTTTCTTTCTCTTTTTTCTTTATTTCCTTCTTTCCTCCCTTCCTTTCTTTTTCTTCTTTCCTTTCTTCCTTCTTTCCTCACTCCCTCCATCTCTTTCTTTCCTTCCTTCCTCCTTCCTTTTTCTTCCTTCCTTTCTTTTCTTTCCTTCCCTTTTCTTTCTTTCTTCCTTTTTCTTCCTTCCTTCCTCTTTTCTTCCTTCCTTCCTTCCTCCCACTCTTTCCTTCCTTCCTCCTTCCTCCCTCCCTCCCTTCCTTTCTTTCTGTTCTGCTTCGATAAGCAGCTGTTCATGGAATAAGTAATCTTATTCTTTCTTGCCACATTTTTCACAATCTGTATATGATATATAATATTTGAAACTTCCTATAGGTTGAGTCTTTGCAAGCATGCAACCAGTTTCCTGCCTGTACAAAAGTCTTCTCCTGCATGAATACTCCTGATCCATGTACCATTTTAAGTACACACACTCTTCAACAATGTGGATGATTGCATGGGAACATGTTGCCATCAGGTAAACTTTGGTGTGTCACATGGATGTAATAGAAGGCTAACAGACCTTGGAAACATAGAGGGGGCAGCAAGATAATTGAGGGAGAACCCAGGGTGATCACAGAAGGCTTTCTTGAGTCCAACAGAAGGGGGAAGCATGAAAAAGAGTCTCTCATTATCAGGGGTCACTGAATAACAGAGTAGAATAATAGAAAAACAGAATTGGAAGAAACCTTGAAGTTCTTCTAGTCCAAGATTCCTCAAGTAGGAAACCTTATATCATGTCAAACAAAGGGTTGTTCCATCTCTTCTTAAAAAACCTCCAGTGTTGGAGTACCCACAACTTCTGGAGGCAAGTTGTTCCACGGATTGTCCTCACTGTTAGGAAATCTCTCCTTAGTTCTAGGTTGCTTCTCTCCTTGATTAGTTTTCATCCACTGCTTCCTATCCTGCCTTCAGGTACTTTGGAGAATAGCTTGACTCCCTCTCTTCTTTGTGGCTGCTATTATTTTCCCCTAGTCCTTCTTTTCACTAGACTAGACCAGTGATGGTGAGCCTTTTCAGCACTGAGTGCCCAAACCAGAATGTGCAAGCATGTACATGCATGTGCGCGTGCTGGAGCACTGGAAACCCAAAGACCAGCTGGCCAAAGCACACATGCCTGCTTTTTGGCTGTTTTGGGGTATTTTTAGGCCATTTTGGGGGTCAAAACATCCTGAAAATGGTCCCCTGAAATGGACTGAAAATTGTATGAAAAACTGCTTGGAAAACTGCCTGAAAAAGGCCTGAAAACAGCCCCAAAGTGGCTTGTTTTTCTGCTGTTTTTTGGCACTCTGGTGCCCACAAAGACCAGCAGGCCAGCACACCAGAAACCAGAAACCAGCTGGTGATGGTACACATGCCCAAAGAGAGGGTTCAGTATGCCTTCTCTGGCAAATGTACCATAGGTTCACCATCACAGAACTAGACACACACAATTCCTACAACCATTCTTTGCATGTTTTAGCCTCCAGTTATCCAGGGAGTGATATTTTATTGTCCCTTGCAATTAAGTTTTGGATGTATTTGCTCTTCCTGTACAGAAAGTGATCATTCATGTTGATCTTCTCTGCACTCTTCTCAGAGTTTCATCTGACACAAATACAAGGACATCTTGTGATTGAATCCTAGAGTGTATTGGCTATTGACCTTGAGCAGAGCCGGAGACCAATGTGGTTGCTTGTATGCATGACTGACATTTTTAATGTCTAGAAAGTACACAGCTTTACAATCATTTGGTTAGCAACTGTTCAAAGTTACAACGGCACTGGGAAAAAGTGACTTATGGCCTGTCTTCTCACTTAGATCTGTTGCAGTATCCCCACAGTCAGGTGATCAAAATCCAGATGATTGACAACTAGCATATATTTCCTATGGCTGTAGCATCCTGGGGTCATGTTATCACCATTCACAACCTTCCCAACTGTCTTCTGAGAAGCAATGGGGGAAGCCGGATTTGTGTAGTGATGCACAACTGCGGTGAGTCACATCACAATTGCAGTGGTCACTTAACAACCATGGCAAAAAGGTCGTAAAATCAGGTGACTTGCTTAAACCCACCTTGCTTAGGAAATTCTGATCCCAGTGATTTATAAGGCCCGGTCCCACTGGCCGATGGACGCAAAACACATGCATAAAGGACACAGCGGACAAGCAAAATTTCGGGGGTGGCTCCATCCATTGTCATCCACTCCAAAAAGTGGTGA
>BHFT01015948.1:0-11785 GCA_004320025.1 Laticauda laticaudata | reverse complement strand
CTTTTTTTGAGCAGAAAAATGTAATCCAAGCGGTCCGTTTGTCTTGCATCTGCAACGGCATACGGGGAAACATCCGTCTTTACATTCCGTCGTCATCCGTTACGCATCCGCTATATCCGCTGGGCCATTCCGCTCTGCATCCGCACAAACTCGCATCCACTCCAGCGGGAAAACGACACAGGGAGGAAAGCGAAACAGGACGCGGAACAAAACACAAATCGGTTAGTAGCACCCTGGACAGAGAAAGGATAAAGCAGATGCAGCTCGCATACAAAGCATTCTAAAATGGAATAAAATACGTTTCGGAAAGGGGACCTATCTTGGAATATTTAGGATGTCTGCCAGGATGTCAGACGATGCAAAAGGACAGCCGAGCGCGGGAAAACCGAAATTTCCTATAAAGAAGGGGGGAGGAACTCACCTGGATCTCACTTTCAGTGCCACAGCCCTGCGGTGCAGACGTCTTCAGCCATCATCTTGTCTTGCTCTCCACAGCATCCAGTCATCTCCACCATGGATTCGTAACAACTCCTTTTGATAGCCTACCACTCGTTCTGCAACAGTGCGAAACCCATCTACAGGTTCTTTTACCCTGTTCTCGTGAAGAAAAGGAGGCGGGCCAGAAAGCACTCTGGCGTCTGAAGATGGATTCACCAGAAAGCAGTAGTACGGACTGTACAAACAAGCTGATGGTGGAGCCAAAACGAAGACCTCGTGCATTCCAGAATTCATTGAGGATGCCTCCAGCCATGTTTCGTAGAATGTGGAGCGGCTGAGACCCAGCCATGCGGGACCAAGGCCAGAGCACCAACTTCTGGCCCAGGGCCCGGACCCTGGACTCAAGGTGGCACTGACTCTGCGCCGTCCCTGGGGGGACCTCAGGACCATCGTACAGGAGCATGCAGTACGGCTGAGGGTTGCCACACAACACCACTCAGCATTGGGTCAGAGAAGTGGTGCAGGCCATTATCGAAGCAATACCTAGAGGAGCTCCTCCAGTGCCCCTTCCACTGAAGAATGGCTGGAAGAAAGTGCAGGAGCATGGATCAGAAGTGAAATTTCCCCCACACTCTTGGAGCCATAATGGCAAGCACGTGGGCCTGCAAAAGCTCCAGCCAAGTCAGGTCCACTTATTTCAACTACAAAGGGCTTCTTCAGCATCATCCACTGTCGCCATGGTAGTCGATGCTGACTACAAGTTCATTGTACTCGATGCTTCAGGCCAACGGCTCATGGTTTCAGATGCCCAGCTATACAATGCCAGTCTGACCTCAAGGATGCTGGAACGCAACCTCATCATGGGCCTTCCCAGGATTCCAGACCCTCTGCCCAATGACACACAAGATGTGCCCCACTTCATCGTTGGGGGATGACGCCTTCTCCCTTCAGAATCCTACCTCATGAAGCCCTACCACCTCCATGATGCCTCACCCGTGAAGACGAGGATCTTCAACTACAGGCGTCCAGCGCGCAAGACGGTGTGGTGGAGAAACGCCTTTGCATCCTGGCAACAGCTTCCAGGTTACCTTCTCACCACCATTTGCAGGCATCATTTCGTCGACGGACCGTGAGGGAGATGCGTGGAAGGCTTGCTGCGATCCTCCACAATCTCGCACTGCGCAACGCTAGTGCCTTACCCATGCTGTTGCAGAACAGCGCTCAAGTGGACCTCCGAACAAGGGAGATGGGACATGGAGCTAGTGAATGGAGCAAAGCGCAAACCTGATAGACACTGTGGATGTGCAAGGCCTCAACCAGAGCTCACGTGAAGGAAGAAGCAGCGCAACCTCCTGAGACACGGGTGCAAACTCCCCAAGCTTGGACAGTGGAAGTTGCAAGGAGCAGGAGATAGATGCTTAATGGATGCTTCCTTCAGCCTGTCTCATCACACATGATGAGATTGGGCCGCATGTATGTTGACGTTGCCTACAATCGAACAGGTCATTTAATAAAGAGTTGTGTTTTTGTTGAAAAAAGGTGTGGATCAATGATTACATTTTATTGATAACAAAGGGCCAAAGGTGATGCACCTGGAGGGTAGACCATACATTCCCAACTATTGCATTGCCACTGGAGAGGCTTATCTATCCCACAGCTATTACCATCCCAAAGGTTACCCTGCCCATCCAGAGGTAATCCCTGCCCATCCCACAGGCTATTACCCATCCCACAGGGTTTATTCCAACGCATCCCACAGCTATTACCCATCCCAAAGGTATCCCTGCCCATCCCACAGCTATTACCCCATCCCACAGGCGTATCCTGCCATCCCACTTGCTAACTTTAAACCCATCCCACAAGCATAGCAAAGGCTTAAACCATTTCTAAAGAGTGTCCACCAAGCATTTATTACTAAAATAAATGAAGCAAAGTGTGTGAAGCCCAAAGATAATCCTTTGTTATAACAACCTGTTAAAAAGAAAAATGACCCAAGGTTGTTCCTCGAGCAAAGATAAAGTCAACAGGTAGCCACCCAGGTCTCTGCCACTCTTTCATTGTCACTCTGAGGCGTGCCTCAGTCTCAGGATGTGAAGGGTCCAGATGCATGTGGAGGTGGCCGCTGCTGGACGTGCTGGTCTGAGGTGTCATTGGGGTGCCTGCGCCCTGGAGAGGACATACAGGGAGCAGTGTGGGAGAAGCTCTCAGAGAGCTGGCTCTAGTCCTGTGATGTGTTGATGAGCCCCTTCCTCCGAGGGACATGGGTGTCAGCGCCCAATAACCGATGACAGATGTTCTGAGGCCAGGCTTGCGCTGTGGGGTGAGGGAAGAGCAGTGTAGTGGGATGGTCTGGTCTGCAGCTGACGGAGGTGAGGCAGTGGGTGGCATCGTGATGCATACTGTGGCATGGGGTGGCATCTGTGGCCGTGGCTGGCATCTGTGGCCGGGTGGCACATTGGCATCCAGTGGCATCGGTTGGCACCAGTGGTGGACGATACCTGTGCCTGGACTGGGAAAGCGGCTGCTTTGTGCTGCTTGGAGCTCCTGGTAGGCGAAAGCCTTGGTAGGTGAGGGGCCTGTGGAAAGCCTTGGAAGCCAGTGACATCACCTGAGTAGAGGAGCAAGCCTGGACTGTGGGAGCGAGGTTTCAGCTGGTTCTGAGGGTTGTTGAAGAAACCAGGTGATCCTTCCTTTACCAGCCGTGGTACTGTGATTCCGAACATGGTCATGAGGTCTTGATCGTTACATAGGTGAGGAAAGGGCTTGCAGTTTAGGATGGGACGTCGGTCGTACTTGTACCAGCTGAAAGAGGAGATCTACGCTGCTTCTGATGTGTCCCTGATCCTCCAGCAGGACAAATTGGCTCTGCCCCCTCCGGTCTGCCTCTCTGCTTTCTATGGAAAGTGAGCCTGGGGTGTGGATGTGGGTTGGCCTGTGGCTGACAGTGCCCGGCTCCCTTGCTCCCCACTGTGCCAGGGGTCCTCCACGCTCCTCATGGGTAGACACCTGTCAGGGGTTCTCCATCGGGGCACGCTCCACCAGATACCAGCCTGGACACAGGAGCTGACTCTTGGCCAGAAGAGACTGGCTCTCAGCGGGCTGCCTGAGAGAGAGCGTTGTGGAGGGGCTCTCCTGTCAGTGGCGGATACTCATCCTCAAGAAGCTGCACTTGGCCATCACGTAGGTCTCCCGTCGGTGAGCTTGAACCGTGCCTTGGTCAGACTTCTTGAGGTGGCAAGCTTCTCCCTACCAGGTGTGCCAGTAGCTTCCACCACGCAAGGAGGACCTCCGAAGTGTTTAGCCCAGCTCTCCGCCTTCTCTCTCCAAGCAGCCTGCTTCCTCTTGTGTCTTGATAGAGCCGGTGTCCCTTCCGCCATAGATACTCTATTCTCCCTTAGCCATTCAGCACCTTATCCTCATGTTACCTCTTGATGGAGTAGCCTCCTTCCCATTCACGCGTATGCTCTTCCTCCTCTGCAGTCATATGCCCTCATCAGAGGGCTTGGAGGTTGTAGGGTCTGCTCCCCACACCACCACCACCCACCAGCAGGCAGCAAACACAGCTTAGCAGCAAAAGTAGGACCAGCCAGGACCAGCAGCACATAAGCCACCAGCAGCACCAGCAAGCAGAGTAAGCCACCAGCAGCGCCAGCAGGACTAGCAGGACCAGGATTCGCAGCAGCAGAGTAAGCACCAAGCAGCACCAGCAGCACCAGCAGACCAGTGTGCAGCACCAGGAGCACGCAGCAGCACCAGCAGGGACCAGGAGCAGCAGCAGCAGAGTAAGCCCAGCAGAAGCCCAGCACCAGGAGCAACCCAGCAGCACCAGCAGCACCAGCAGCACCAGCCTAGCCACCAGGTCAGCACCAGGAGCACCAAGCAGCACCACGCAGGACCAGGAGCAGCACCAGCAGAGTAAGCCCCCAGAACAGAAGCCCCGAGCACAGGAGCCAGCACCAGAACAGAGTTTTCGCAACCAGCACACCAGCACAGCACAGCAGAGTAAGCCACCAAGCAGAAGCCACCAGCATCAGGAAGCAGCCGCCCAGCCAGAAACTCCAGCACCAGAAGACCCTCTGCGTCACTCAGCCCCCTTCTTCAGCAACAAGAAATAGCCCCAGCAAGAAGCATGAAGTCTAGGGCCAGTGGCGTGGGATGGTGGCACTTATTTGTCCCTACTCTTCTCAGTGCTGGCACGCAGATCTCATCAAGGCTTTCTGTATCTCTCTTTTTTTGAGCAGCTCAAAACTTTTTGAGCGGATGGAATCTCAGTCGACGGATGCTGGACGGATGGAGAGTATGAAAAACAGAGGCAGTGAGTACAGAACGGAAGCATCGCATTAACCAACGGATGGCAAGTGTTTTACATTGTCTTTCTCCGTTTTACATTGTCTTTCCATCCGTTGGTGCAGTGTGACATGGGCTTTATGTTGAAAGAATCTACAAATAGTATTGTAAACTTTACTCATCTTATGTTTATAAAAAAGTTAATGATCCTGCTGAATCAGTCATCTGTGTGTTTTCTGGACTTGAATTTATGATGCAAACCAGTGATGGGATTTGATTTTTTTTTACTACTGGTTCTGTGAGCATGGCTTGGTGGGCATGGCTGCGGAAGGATGCTGTAAAATCCCCATTCCCTCCCCACCCTACTAACCTGCTTTCCAGCTCCTTTCTCCTCTGTAGCAAAGGAAGACCCAGCTGATCAACTGAGACTCAAGAAGCAGATAATAGATGGGGGGGGGGGGGNCTCAAGAAGCAGATAATAGATGGGGGGGGGGGAGTCAGAGGTGGTATTCTGAACTACTCAAAATTTCTGCTATAGGTTCTCCAGAACCGGTTAAAACCTGCTGAATACCACCTTTGCTGCAAACTCTAATAGTACATTTCAGATTTTGTTTGAAAGTACTACAAAACATGAAGAGGAAAAAAACTCTCCAAGACTTTGGAATTCCTTTAGCAGAGTAACTGCTAAGTTGAAAGAGGAGATTCAAAGTCAACCAATATTTTCTATTTTGCTCTTTTGTTTTTAAAAAAATGATTACTTCTTAGATATGTTATGAATAAATACAGATATTTTGTCCCATAAGGGAGTAATTATTCCTGATTATAATAATTTTACAGATAGATAGATAGATAGATAGATAGATAGATAGATAGATAGATAGATAGACAGACAGACAGACAGACAGACAGACAGACAGACAGACAGACAGACAGACAGATTATTTATTTGTGTAAACTAAGGTGCATTGTGATTATCCAAATGGTATGGTTAATTTCTCCAGGTTCCCTTGCCAACTTTAGTCACAGCCAGAAGTTATCCTCACATAGTTTCTTATCCTAAGAATAGCTCTGTCTGACTTATTGGAGTAAATTGAAGCTGTCATAAAAATCACACAGTTGGGAAGGATCAGTTAGCATATTCCCATTCCAGTGAAATGGTATGATTCCATCCACACCATTTCTAGCATGTTTGAAAAGTACTGAAAGGCAGCAGAAAAAGGCCTGAGATTATAAAATGCTGTCGCTTAGAGTAAACTGGAGCCCTTGGCCTTAGCTCTTCCATAAAGGAAAGAACAGAGGTTGTAATTATATCAGGACTAAGATGAGAAGAAGCAAAGCCTTGTTTGCTGTTTGTTTCCACAATTTGGTTCCAGAATCTAAGTTGTCTGGAGAAAGATGGGAAGGGAGGAAGGGAGGGAGGGGAGGGAGGGAGAAAGGAAGGAAGGAAAGAAAGAAAGAAAGAAAGAAAGAAAGAAAGAAAGAAAGAAAGAAAGAAAGAAAGAAAGAAAGAAAGAAAGAAAGAAAGAAAGAAAGAAAGGAGGGAGGGGAGAATGGAGAGAGAGAGGGAGGAAAGAAGGAAGGAAGGAAAATGGTGGAAGGAGAAGAATGGAAGGAGAAGGAAGGGAGGGAGAAAGGGGAGGAGGTAGGGAGGAAGGAGAAGGAAGAAAAGAAGGAAAAGAAAGAAAGAAAGAAGGAAAGAGGGGAGGAAGGGGAGGATGGATGGAGAGAGGGAGGGAGGAAAGAAGGAAGGAAGGGAAAGGAGAAGAATGGAAGGAGAAGGAAGGGAGGGAGGGGAAGGAGAAGGGTGGAAGGAGAAGGAAGGAAGGAAAGAAAGGAGGAAGGGGGAAAGGGGAGGATGGATGGAGGGAGGAACGAAGGAAGGAAGGAAGGTTGGTTGAAGTCCATAAAATATATCCATAAAGAGTTGATAAGACGGGCTAGCAAAAGTTGATAAGTTGATAAGTTCTGGGCTAGCAAAACCCAAAGAAAGAGGATTAAGAATTTAAAATACTTCTATCACTTTGCAATCATCCAGGGGTCATCTGAATCCCCGTAATTCATGTCCTATATAATTCCCAGTATTCTGGTTGATCCTTAAATTATTTATTTTATTGTTTAAATGGAGGGAACCGTGGTCGGTTTGCAGGTCAACAGCCTTGGATAGTTATTTTATGTGTGAAACTTTCCTTTGCAAATTTCTTACCTAATAGCATGTAGAATACAATACTTTTATAGGTTTTCTTCTTTGCTTCCCCATCTGTGGTGTTGCAGGTTTGAAAAGCAAGGAAGGTTCAAAAAATAATTTTTGTCATTATTGATTTTAAAGGTTCAAGATAGAGAAATAGCAATAGCAATAGCGCTTAGACTTATATACCACTTTACAGTGCTTCACAGCCCTCTCTAAGCAGTTTATAGAGTCAGCCTCTTTCCCCCAACAATCTGAGTCCTCATTTTACCCACCTTGGAAGGATGAGAGGCTGAGTCAACCTTGAGCTATAAGGATCAAACTCCTGGCAATGAGCAGAGTTAGCCTGCAATCCAGTGGTGGGATTCAACGGTTTGGCCCGATTAGGGCAAATTTATAGTAAAAAATGCTACCATTCAGCTGAACCGATAGTAAAAAAAGAAACAGCTACCAGCTTGGCCAAATTGGTATTTCTTTTCTTTTTCCTTCCAACAATCAGCTGTTCCAACATCAGCTGTGCCAGGATCCCCCTTGCTGTCTTACTGCTTTGCCTAGAAGGCCTCCCTGGGGCCTGGGATGCAAAATGGGGTGTGCAGTGTGTGTGTTGTGCATTCACCCCATGCTCCAGTTTTTGCCTTCTTGGGCCTCAGGGAAGCCTCCTGGGAGCAAAAACGCCCCCCTCGGAGGCTTCCCTGAGGCCCAGGAGCCCCCCCCCAAAAAAAACCCCAGGAGGAGGGTGCTGCACACAAAAAAGCCACGCCCTCCCAGTCACATGACTACGCATACATAGCCACTCCCACCTAGCCATGCCCACAGAACTGGTAGTAAAAATATTTGCATCCCACCCCTGCTGCAATCCTGTATTCTAATTGCTGCGCCACCAGGGCTCTTAAATAAAACTCTTAAGGATGATAAAGTAGATGACTTGGGGAAAATGTCCAATATCACAATGCAAATATGCTAGTGTGACGGAAATGGGATGGGCAATTACTCTACAAATCTGAGGCTAATTCAAATAGAGAGACATCAAGAGATTTCTTTTATGCCTCTTTCTCACACCTTGTCATGCAGTCTTCATGTCAATAAGCTACGTAAATTTTCATCTGGTTCAATGTGCTTTATTGAAGTTTGAATTTGAAGTATTGCAGTTTCAATCTGCCCACTGCCAGGAGTTCAATCCTGACCAGCTCAAGGTTGACTCGGCCTTCCATCTTTCCAAGGTCAGTTAAATGAGGTCCCAGATTGTTGGGGGCAACAGGCTGACTCTGTAAACTGCTTAGAGAGGGCTGTAAAGCACCGTGAAGCAGTCTATAAGTTTGGGTGCTATTGCTATTTAAGAGTATTAATTCTCACCTTCTGTGCCTCAATAGTTTCCCATATGTGTGTGTTTATATAAACACATGGAATATAAGTCAAGGGGTTGAACTAGATGACCTACAAGGTCCCATCCAGCTCTGTTCATCTATGAATGTACTTGCAAATGCACACTTTAGAAATACTTGATGGGCAGGAGCTGGAGCGAAAGATGGGAGCTCATCCCATCACACAGTAGCACTTGGGTCTCAAACATGGGCTTGCTGATCATCGTGCCAGTGGCCTAAACATGTGAGCAATCGTGCTCCAGCAAAGCCCTCAAGGGACAAAGGCACTAAGTACACTGGTGTGGATTAAGTCTTGCTTTGAAGTCATATCTTCCAGATAACTCAAAGGCTCTCAAAGTACAGCTTCACATAGACATAGCAACCACATCTCCCAAGAATGAGGGTAAACTAAATCTTCCAATGTCAAAAAGAGGGAATGTGAAAATCCTTACAGACCCCTCAAATCCTGGATATAAACTGTTTTAACTCCTTTCCTCAAAACAACAGTATAGAGCCCTGCACACCAGAACAACTAGACATAAGGACAGTTTTTTTCCCCAACGCCATCACTCTGCTAAACAAATAATTCCCTCAACACTGTCCAACTATTTACAAAGTCTGCACCACTATTACTATTAATCTTTTCATCACTCCTTATTGCCCACGTCCTCCCACTTGTGACTGTATGACTGTAACTTTGTCGCTTGTGTCCTTGTTAATTATATTGATTGTTTCCTAATATGATTTGATTACTTATTTGTACCCTATGACTATATTAAGTGTTGTACCTTATGATTCTTGACAAATGTATCTTTTCTTTTATGTACACTAAAAGCATTTGTGTGTCCTTGTGTGTCCAATCACTCTTGGCCAATAAAGATTTCTATTTCTATTCATATTCTTTTCCAGAGAAAATGCTACAAGAAGGGACATTTTACATTGCATGTTTTATTAGGGCCTTCTGCATAGCCTTAAGCAGAATTATTGTGCTTCTGAAACATAAAATTAACCTTTCTAGTTTGCCTCTCTCATCACTAAAATTAAAGTTACAACAGATTTGACATTCCTGACAGGTTAAAGAATAACTAACTCAACTACTTGTTGGCTTTTTTTTAAAAGAAAAGAATTGTCTAACAATGCCCATTTTCATACTTTGAATTCACTTAAATCCAAGCCCAACAGGGGTTACGGGGGGTGGGGGTGAGGGGGTAGGAATGGAATTAATGTGTTTTCCTGAGGCTGTGACCAAAAGAATTACTTCATGATAGAACAGGCTATTGTGTATCTTAAAACAAAAAATAATACTAGGAAAATTAGAAACTATACGGTATTTGTCCAACTGGCCAGATCTATAAAATATGTCAAATGTGACTGTAAAAGCATTGGTCATAGCTAGCCATGGGCCCCAAGTAGTCACCTCTAACCACTACCGAGTCTGCAACAAGTCACCATGGCCAACTCACCTTGGGACAACTCACTGCAAGACAAGAGTTACACTAATATCAAAGTAATAGTGGAATAGAATCATTTTTTAAAAAGGATGCCAAAGGAGGGAAAAATTGTAGAATTCCAGTTTTGCTCACCACACTATAAAAAAAGATGTAGAGACTCTAGAAAGAGTGCAGAGGAGCAACCAGGATGATCAGGGGACTGGAGGCTCAAACATATGATGAACAGTTGCAGGAACTGGGCCTGGCTAGTCTAGGGAAGAGAAGAACCAGGGGAGACATGATAGCAGTGTTCCAATATTTGAGTGGCTGCCACAGAGAGGAGGAAGGGGTCAATCTATTTTCTAAAGCATTTGTAGGTCAGACAAGGAATAATGGATGGAAACTGAACAAGGAGAGATTCAACATGGAAATAAGGAGGAATTTTCTGACAATGAGAGCAATCAACCCTTGGAACAGAAGTTGCCTTCAGAAGTTGTGGGAGCTTCATCACTGGAAGCTTTCAAGAAGAGACTGGACTGCCATCTGTCAAAAATGATGTCGGGTCTGCTGCTTGAACAGGTTGGTCGTAGAAGATGTTCAAGATCACTTGCAAATCAGTAATTTGGAGGAGGAGGGGAGGAGAGGAAGGGGAGGAAGAGGAGGAGGGAGGAGTCTCCTGCTTGAGCAGCGGGTTGGACTAGATAACCTACAAGGTCCCTTCCAACTCTGTTAATCTGTAATAAAAAAAAACCAGGTCACTAAATGAACCACTGTGAAGTCAAAGACTACCTGTACTGACTGCTGAGTTGAAAATCCCTCCTTGAAAATGCTTTCCGTTTCAGTGAGGCTCATGTTGTGACCTCTCTCCACAAAGCTAAGTGAGACAGAGTGAATTCAACCTAGCAGAAATTCCTAGCAAAGGAAAAAGGGAATTAATCTGAACAATCAGAACCTGAGTGGTAAAAAGCTCACTTCAGAATTGTTAAAATCAAAGGTTTATTCGGTTTAGCACTCAACACACCTGAATCCTAACCCATCAACTTGTCAGGAAGTTTCATTTACAGAAGGCAGCCATATATTATTTGCACACAATGCTGTATGGGTTCCCCCTCCACCTCTCCTAACCAATACATACATCTTTTTTGTTAACTCCAATAATCTCCTTTGATAGAAAAAAGGGCTCAGAGAATAATTAACTTTAATAGGCCTTTTGTGAACAGAATGGCACACCAGGATAGCAAGCATAAGTGAGCAAAATTTTAAATCTATCAAAAAAAATGCAAACAACAAAAATTATAGGTTCAGCTTTGCTCAGAGAAAATGTGTATTTCCAATAAATGTATAAAAATCCTTTTTAAAAAGTGCACCCATTGAAACCTCATACTTAGGCTGATTTGCTTTCCAAATCATGTAGACAGCACAGTTTGTATACAATCTTTAAACAAGTATAACTGTAGAGAAAAGCAGAGAGAGATTTAAGAGAGAAATAAAAACACGTTCAACTAGCTTGTAATCTTCTTTGCTCTTATTCTGCTCTCTATAGTTGCATTAAATTGCCTGTTGAGAACAATGACATATTTGTGCTTTCTTGGGTAGAGAGATTTGTATTATGTAAAGATTTGGCTAACAGACGAAAGTCATTTTCACACTGAGTGGGATTACATGCTGTTAATCATTTTCTGGATGGCCTGGGCGACCCATAATTCTGGAAAACAAAGCTTTGCTTTTGAAGTAGCACCAGGCAATAGCCCTAGTAAGATTTTTGTTTAAGCTTCTGGAACCACAAAGAGTTAGCCTTGAAGTATCACTTGGGTAGAAAGCTGTCTGAAAATAATTTATCTAGGCATATTCAAAACCCACTGGTGACGTTCTGGTTTCCTGACTTGAAGAAATGGCTTTCTATGGCCATCCCAGCTGCTCATAATGGCAGCTTTTGCTTATATATCAAAGTGATTCATTTGCCTCCAATGTGGAGCTTTTGAAAAATTGGTTTTCACTAAAGGCCCTGTCCCACTGGCCGACAGACGCAAAACGTATGCATAAAGGACACAGTGGATGAGCAAAATTTCGGGGGTGGCTCCATC